>WHUY01000100.1:0-117436 GCA_015179035.1 Tirmania nivea | reverse complement strand
TTAGTCTTTTTATATTCTTTAAGTATACTTATACTCTTAAGAGCTACCAAAACTAATAGACCTTTTATAACCTTATTTATCTTTTTTTCTATCACCTTTATACCTGACTATCTACTTTTTGCAACTACTATAAAGCCTCACTAGGCCTTGTATATCTTCAACAAGTTTTTTCTATCATTCTTTTTAATAGCTTCATCTTCTAGTACTTCCTATAACTTATTTGTAGATATATTATATACCCTTTCTTATACCAGTATCAATCTTACTATATTAACTACTATTCTGGCTACCATGAGACTTCTTTTGACCTTAAAAGGCCATCCCCTCTTAATAGCTTTGATCTCTAAAATCATACTTAGGTTAGCTAATATATCTCTAATTAACTACTATTTACTCTTATTATTACTTAGTAATTTATATAATCTTGATGTTGCCTTTTAATACTTATCTATATTATTTTCAACTATCTATTCATTCTTATTCTTTTTTTCTTATCCTATATCCTTACTATCCTTTCATTTCTCTAAAATATCCTTCATAATTGAGTCTACCTCTTCTTTAGTAATCCTCTTTACTATATATCTACTTTCTGAAAGACTTATAACTAGACTCTTACTTAACTCCCTAGTCTTCATTTCTATCTCTATATTCTCCTCCTTATTTTCTGAATTGAAAATTACCCTTTTAATAGAAAAGAAGCTTCTTATAACTAGAGATATTAGTTATGTATATAATAAGGACTTATACTCTTCTAAACCCTTTCCTATATCTTCCAATAAAACCTCTATCTCCTTTTTCTTTCCCTTTTTAGCTAATTGTATCTATATGACTTCATTATTGGACTTGCTATCTTCCCTTTCTTTCTCAAATCTCCTTCCTTCCATAAGATAGTCAGTAAACTATACAGACCTAGGGGACTTGATTACTCAAGATTTAATACCCTTATTAGTATAAACTAAAAGTATTTCTATAAATATATTACCTATTACTAACTCAAATAAAGAAATTAATACTTCTAAGATATTACTAGACTTAGTCATATCTTAAATTACTATTCTACTAGAAATAATTTCTAGTACTTTTTCTACTATCATACTATGGCTAATTATAAGAACCTTATTGCTTCCTCTCAATTTCCTTTTCTCTCTTAAATATACTATTCTAAAACCTACTTCACTTTACTTAGTTAGATTCTTTACTATTTTCTCTACTCTCTTTATTACCTCAACCAGTTTCTTCTCTCTACCTAATTTTTTAAACTTCTTAACCTTGCTCTATTTAGATACTCTTCTTAAGGTATACTACCTACCCTCTTTACTATTCTTTAGTAATACTTTGATACTACTTTTACTCTAGTTTTTCATGCAGCTATAGATAATTACTTTTTTATCTACTAATTTTATTCCTTACTATCTAATATAAAAGAAAACGAAAATAGAAATCATAAATAGGTAACTAATAAGAAAGTTCTATAGGTTAGAAAGTTATAGAAACTAATTAAGACTCTTCGGTAATTAAAAGGTATGTAGCTTGACTAATTAAATTCACTAATTATCATATTAATAAAATTATAAAAGAATTTCTAAGAATAAGTAAAAACTTTATTCTTAGGAGGATTTTATAAATAGAGTAGAATTGGTAATAAAATTGAATCTTTTTATTAATATAAATAAAGGAATTAAGATAAAATTAAAGCTAGTACTAGAAGTATATTAGTTATAGAATTTGATTAAGAGCTCATTCTTCTAAAGTTACTATTGTTAAAAAAAAAGATTATAGGCTTTAAACTCTAGTATTTAGTATAAGTCATTAATTAAGGCCTATAATACTTCTAGTTACTATTATAATATATTATTTTTTAACTTTAACTCCTTAATTATATTGTTGTTCTTGGATATTAATATTACTACTATAAAGATTTGAGATTTTAGAATTGATTTTGATTATTAGAGGTAGTAGGTTTATCTAAAAGTATATAACTTCTTTTTAATTTATATAATAAAAATTATAATTTTATATATTATGAAAATCTTATATAAATAATAGTACTCTTTTCTTTAAGCAGTTTATATTAGTACGCTCTTATTTGAGATATATATATTTCCTTAATTCTATAATTTAGAATTATTACAATAATATTTAGTATTAAAAATAGCCTTATAATTAAAATATATAAAAAAATAAATAGTAAATATAAAAGTCTTTGTAGTCTATACTAAAATATAAGCTAATAAGATTATCTATTATAAAAGTATCTATTTTATATTATTGAATTATTAATATCTTAATATAATCTTAAATAATAAATATTAATTTAAATAAAGATTAGTTACTATTATATATCTAATAAACTATTTATAAATAATGTATTTATTCTTATATAACTAGTTAAACTTACTATATTAGAAATTATCTTTATTAAACTTTTTTTTTAAGTTCTAAATAAATATAATTTTTAATATATCTACCTATATTATTATAATAGTTATTAGTTTAATATTCACATTTATATATATATTCTTTTATTTTCTATATTTAGTTAAATTATACTTATATAATATAAATATACTAATAAATAAACTAAAATATCAATATATAATCCTTTTAAAAAAAACTAGAAAAAAAAATAAAATATAATAGAAAAAAGTTAATTAAATAAAATAAAAACCAAAAATATAATATAATAAAAAAAAATTAATAAGATTAAAAATAATAAAAACTACCCTAATTATTAAATTTACTTATAGCCTAATTAGTAATTATAGACTATATATTAAGTTAAGAAAAAAGTAAATATTAATAATATAGTACTATAATTACTAATATAGAAAGCCTACTTAAACTATTTTAAAAAAGTACTAGTTATATTCAAAAGAGTAAATCTAATACTAAATTAAAAAAACTACAATTTTAAATTGTTAAGTATAGATTTATTAAAAACATGAAGGTTAGAAAAAAAATAAATCAAAAGTATAATTTTAAATTTTTAAGTATTTATCTACTGTAATTTTAAGTATTATAATTAAATTAGAAGAAAAAATAGTGACTATTAAGATACTATATTTTTTAAAAATACTGAAAAAATTATAGAAAATTTTAGACTAGTTTATATACTATAGAAAATTTATCTTAAAATTTATATTAGTAGCAGAAGTTCTAACTTTAGCTTTGAATATTATTAAAAAAGAGTTTCTAATTAGTCTTAATATAAAATAATAAGTTAAAAAACTAAGTAAATAAAATATAAAATAAATTCTAAATAGAAAAATTACTTTAATAGAACTTAAGGTCTTATACTATAAAGTAATATCTAAACTATAATATACTATTTTACTTATATATAGATATTTTAAATCTTAAAATAGATATAGTATTATAATAAAAATATTATAAAGATAATAAATAATATCTATCTTAATATTACTTTTACCTATAATAAAGAATTACTTACTAATAGAGTTAAAATCCCTAACAGAATATTACTTATTTATAAAATTATTATACTATCTATATAGATCTTTAGTAATAGTAATAATATATTACTATATACTATATTTATTATACCTAAGTTTCTATAAATAAGTAATATTATTAGAATCTATAGAAAATAAAATAAAAATTATATATAAACTAGAACTAATATACTCTAATATAAATATACTCTTAAGATATCTATATCTATATATATTTATAATTAGTTTATTATTAATAAATTCTAATTTTATAAAAAAGATAAAATATAATTAGAGAAACAGAAATAATAAATCTAAATTAAATAAATATTAATAAATTATTTTGATATTATAAGAAGAAGATACTATATAAGTAACTAAATTATATCTAAGTATTTTAATCTATATATAGTAATTCTCTTTCTAAATACTTTAGAATATTAGTAATATATTATATAAAATATTATATACCTTATAGAGAAATATAGAAAGTACTATTGATTAATACTATTAGATCTAAATAACTTATATTTTTACTTATAATTACTTTTTATAACTAGTTTTCCTAATTACTATTTAAAAAACTTTAAACTTTATAGTAAATACTAAAAAAACTAAATAAAATAGTATAAAAAAGTAAGGTTTATATTAAATACTAATAATATATATTACTACTATATAGGTAAAATATTATTAGAGTCGATAATATATGGGTTTAGGATAGTATATAATATCAGTAATTTAGTAGAGTAAAAGTATAAGAAAGAGAGTAAAAAAGGATTGAGTATAAGTATAGTAAATAAGTTGATTTCATTATATCTATCTAAAGTATAAGTAAATATATACCTTTAAATATATGAATAGAAGTGTTATGACTATCTAACATAAATAGGAAGTAAAAAAAAGAAATTTATAAGTAGTAAAGTAGTATGATATTAGCTTTTATATAAGATATTATCTAGAGTAATAAGTATAGATAAACAATAATATAGAAATTACTAAGTATAGATAAATAACTATATAGAGATTATCAAGTATAGATAAAGGTAAGATAATATATATATACTCATAAATGAAATAGATAGTAGTAAAAATAATAGATAGATAATAATATTAAGAGGGTATAGAATATATATCATAATACTTTCTCTTATTTTGTAAGTTTAAAATTTATAATATAATAGGAATAAAAGACAAAAGGTAGACCTTTAGTTATAATATTAGTAATATTATCACTGAAAGAAATATAGCTAAAGATAAAAGACTTGAAAATAAGTTATACTCTTATGAAATAATAAGTAATATTAATATATTTAGTTTAAAAATTATTAACTAAGATTTCTACAATATTAATATTTAAGGTATTATCTGTAAAGATATAAATTAAAATAGTATATCTAACTTGTGAGAAGACATTGATGTACTAGAATACTTAATATATAGTTATTAAGTGAGTAATATACTCAGCTTCAATAGTGGAAGTAGAGATGAAGTTCTATTTTTTGGAAAGTCAGGAGATAGTATAATTATTATATAAAAAGATTTAACTAGTAACTAAATAATAGGTATTATAATAAGAAGTATAATTACTATTAGAGTAATTAGATAATAATAAAGATATAGAGATAGAAGAATATTGATAAGTAAAAAAAATATTTTTAGTTCTAATGGAATAATAAAAAACTCTTTTAGTAGTAGTATAATGATATTTCAAAGGATAAGAAGAAAAGTATGAAAGAAAAGAAATAGAGAAGATAAGATCAGGATAAGTATAAGTAATAAGATATATAAGAGAACTAATTATTTATTAATATAAAGTATATTTATATAGAGGTTTAAACCCATTAGCCTTAACCAGCATAGTCTTAAGGTTAATTAGAGTTTAAACTATATAGTAGTTGTCTAGACTAAAGCATATGAGAATATTAGTAATATATTGATATTGTAAGAGCTCGAGATCTTTATTTATAGGTATAACTTTGATTCAGAGAATATACTTTAATTTACCTTTTATAGTGAGCTTGAAGTATAACTTAAGATATTCAATTAAGATTCATGTCTATAGAGTCTTTCTAATAGTTGTAATATTATTAATATATAGAATAAGTATTTTCTTTAATTCTATATTAATGAAAATATATATATTAAAAAATAATAATACAAAACTAAATTTAATAAGAGTAGATATAAGTTTCTTGAACTACTATAAAGGAGCTAGCTTCAAATCATAAAGAACTTTGCATAGTCAAAATATTTTCCTATCTAGACCAATACTAAAAGGTAATAGTATCTAAATTTCTTGAATAAGATTACTATTTAGAAAAGTTAATTTTATATTAATTTATTCTATATCAAGGTTAAGATAAATTACTCTGGTAATAATGAATTTAAGAGAATTATACCTTATCACTAGTCTGAATATCTCATTATAGTCAAGGCCTTATTATTATAAGTATCCTTTTATAATAATTCTTATCTTATAAAATTTAATAAAACTATCTGTATTATACTTAATATTAAAAATCTACTTATTTTTAATAAGTTACTTACTAGTAGGTAACTTTTCTATTTTATATATAGTCTATATTCTAGTATCCTGTATTGATTAGTATTGTATTATTATAGCTTCTTGTAAAGAGTTTATATCTAGTAAATATATTACTTCATAATAAAAATAAGATTCAATAATAAGATAAGTCCAGCTGGGCTAATTCTGTAATAGACATTACCCATATGGAGTCTATTTCAGAGGTATGGTACTATGCCAATCGAAGATATGGTAGTGTTAATATCAAAGGGATAGCAGTACTCAGTATAAAGGTATATTAGTATCAACAACAGAGACATAGAAGTATTGGCATAGGAGGTATGTTACTATCAGCAGCAAAGGTATGGCAATAATGCCAGTGAAAGTATAAGAGTGTCAACATAGGAGACATAGTAATATTGACAATAGAAGCATAGGAGCGTCGATATAGTAAGTACGGTAATGTCAACTATGCAAGCATAAGAGCATTGACAGTAGAGGCATACCAATTTCGATAGTAAAGGTATAGTAATATTGAGAGTATGAGTATAGGTATGTCAACACCGGAGGTATAGTAATATCGACAGTGGAGGCATAGAAGTATCGATATAAGAAGTATAGCAGTCTCGATATAGAAGGCATGGCAGTATCAATATAGGAAGTATGGTAGTATCAATATAGGAGGAATAGCAATACTCACCTCGGAGGTATAGGAGAGTTGATATAACAGGCATGGCAATGTCGACCGCGCAGGTATGGGAGTGTCAACAGTAGAGGTATGCCAGTTTTAATAGCAGAGATATAGAAGTGTCAACATAGGAGGCATAGCAATATCGATAGCATAGGTATGGGTATATCGATATAGGAAGTATAGCAGTATCAATAGCAAAGGCATAGAAGTGTTGACATAGGAAGCATGGTAATCTTAACATAGGAGGTATAGTAGTATCGATATAGTAGACATAGCTATATTGATAGTGAAGGTATGGTGGCATTAGCAGTCGAGACATAGCAATACTCAGCTTAGAGGGATAGTAGTGTCAATAATAGTAGTAGGGTAATACTCACCTCTGAGGTATAGCAGTGTTGATATAGGAGGGATAGAAATGCTTACGTTGAAGGTATACCAGTATTGATAGTAGAGGTATGGCAATACTTACCTTTGAGGTATAGCAGTATCAACATAGGATGGATAGTAATGCTCACATTAGACTCACAGAAGTATCGATAATATAGGTATAGGAGTGTTGATAGTAGAGGTATGGGAGTGTTGACAGTGGAAGTTGGAAGTGTCGATAGTGGAGGTAAGAGAGTGTTGATAGTAGAGGCATGGGAGTATTGATAGGAGAGGCATAGGAGTGTCGACAGCGGAGGTATAGAAGTGTCGACAGTGGAAGCATATGAGTGTCGATATAGGAAGCATAGTAGGCTCAATATAGGAGCCATATCTGTGTCGATAGCAGAGGCATAGTAATGTCGACATAGTAGACATAGCCGTATTGATAGCTAAAGTATCACAATGTTCACCTTTGAGATATGGTAGTATCGATAGTAGAAGTATAGTAATGCTCACCTCCAAGGTATAGTAGTGTCGATATAGGACAAAGGCCAATACCTACCTCAGAGATACAAGAGTATTAATAGCGGAGGCATAGGGGTGTTGATATAAGAAGTATAGTAATGTTGACATTAAAGGTATAGTAATGTCGACTTTAGAGATATGGTAGTATCGACTTTAGAGAAATAGCATTGTTGGCTTTACCAGTATGGCAATATCGACTTTACAGGTGGGGCAGTATCAATTTCAGAGATATGGCAGTGTCAACTTTGGAGGTATGGCAATGTCGACTTTAGAGACATGGCAGTGTCAACTTTGCAGGTATGGCAGTATCAACTTTGTAGGTATAACAGTGTCGACTTCAGAGGTATACTAGTATAGATATTAGAGGTATTATAATACTTACCTTGGAAGTCAGGCAGTACTTATATAGAAGGCACGACAACTATCCTGCCTATACAAACCAAATCTGTCAGGTAGCCTAGATAATCCTGTAAGAAAGATCAGTTATATGTGAATATATCGAAGGCTTGGCAATGCTCTCACCCAAATTATAGTTCTTCACTTTCATTGACTTGGGCTATAGATAAATATCCTAAATGCCTTGACTTGTATTATCGATGAAGCTGCTATATGGTGGTAGCAGGAAAATATGAGGTATGCTAGTCTATGAGCCTGACTAGATATGATTAATACCGTCCTTGTATGGCGGCTCAGCAGTACCACCTTATACTAACAATACCTATTACTATAGTTGCACTACGAAGCATATACTATGCTTATACAGGTAATAGTCATATTTGGTATTAGTTGAATGTTTCTTCTACCTCTGTCTATATGTGGGTATATTGCAAGTACTAAACTCATCTTTTCGTGACTATGATATATATCTGGAATTCTTACATTGGTGGCTAAGGTATATAGTAGAAATTCACTATATGATATAGTGACTTTAGGGTATATATATAGTAGCAAATACATAAATTCCAGTAATATAGGTTAGTCGCAAATACATAAATTCCTACTGTATATCATGGTGACTAATATACTAATTTATACTATATATGAGAGCTACAAAGGTAGTCACAAATAGTTGAATATTATAGTCATGAAAGGATGAGTTTCATACTTACTTTATGCCTATACAAAGATACAGAGGTAGAAGTAATATTTAGCTTATACTAAATATAACTATGGCCTGCAAAGGCATAGCACATATTAGATTGTATAACCATAGTAGCAGGTATTGCTAGTCTAAGCTAGTACTGCCGAGCCACTATGTGAGGGTAGTGTTGATTATGCTTAGGTAGGCTGGTAGACTAGTGTATCTTGTATTTCCCTACTACTGCTATATGGCAGCTTTATCGATAATATAAGTCAGGGCATTTGGGATATTCATCTACAGCCCAAGTTAATGAAAGTGAAGAACTATGATCTGGGTAAGAGCATTGCCAGGCCTTCAATATATTTACATATAGCTGACCTTTCTTATAGGATTATCTAGACTATTCAGCAGGTTTGGTTCACATAGGCAAGATGGTTATCATACTTTCCACATAAGGACTGCCTAACTTCTGAAATAAGCATTGCAATACCTCTAATGTCCATACTAGTATACATCTAAAGTTGATAGTACCATGCTTACAAAGTTGACACTGCTATACCTACGAAGTCGACACTACTATACCTCTGTAGTTGATACTGCTATGTTTCCGAAGTCAATACTGCCATGTTTCCGAAGTTGATATTACCCTATCTCCAAAGTCAATACTGCTATGTTGGTAAAGTTGATACTACTATGCCTTTGAAGTTGACACTGCTTTGCCTTTGAAGTTGATACTACCATATCTCTAAAGTTGATATTACTATGCTTCCAATATCAACATTATCATACTTCTTATATTGATACCCCTATACCTTCACTGTTAACACTCCTATACTTCTAAGGTGAGTATTGCCCTCTATCCTATGTTGACACTTCCATACCTCAGAGGTGAGTATTACTATATCTCTACTATCAATACTGCCATACCTCTAAGGTGAATATTGCGATGCCTCTACTATCAATACTCCCATATCTCCGCTGTCAATATTCTAATACCTCTACTGTTGACACTCCTATGCCTCCACTGTCGATACTACCATACCTCTGCTATCAACACTCCTATGCTTCTACTGTCGACACTTCCATGCCTCTGCTATTAACCTTTCTCATGCCTCTACTATTGATACTCCCATACCTCCACTATCAATATTACCATACCTCTGAGATGAGTATTTTTATGCTGCCACTATGGATATTACTATGCCTCTACTGTCGACCTTGCTATACCTCCGATCTCAATACTGTGATGTCTACTATATTGATGTAGCCATTTCTCAGAGGTGAATATTGCCTTGCCTCCATTATTGACACTGTTATGCTTCCTATATCAACACTCCTATGCCTTTATTGTCGATACTGCCATGCCTTCGATATAAGTATTACCATGCCTCTACTATGGATATTACTATACTTCTGTTATCGATACTTTCATGCCTACACTAATAATATTTCCATGCCTCCTATATTAATATTCCTATGCCTCTCTTGTTAATATTACCATACCTTCTATATCGATACTCCTACCTCTACTATTGACACTTTCATGCCTGTACTGTCAATATTACCATACCTCCTATATTAACGCTACTATGCCTCTATTGTTGACATTATTATACCTCTTATATTGATACTCGTATTCTTCTACTATCGATACTACCATGTCTCCTATATCGATACTGCTATACCTCTACTGTCGATATTACTATACTTTCTATGTCAATACTGACACCTCTGCTGTCAATACTCCCATACCTACACTATTGATATTGCTATACCTCCTATGTCGATGCTACTATGCCTCTATTGTTGACATTGTTATGCCTCCTATATTGATACTCCTATCCCTCCACAGTTAATATTGTCATACCTTCTATGTCAATACTCTTATACTTCCACTGTCAATATTACTATACCTTCTATATCAACACTCCTATCCCTGCTGTCAACACTCCTATACCTATACTGACAATATTGCCATACCTCCTATGTTAATACTCTTATGCCTCCACTATCAATACTACTACACCTCCACTATCAATACTAACATGCCTCTATACTGACTACTACTACATTTCTGATAGGATTATGCTATGCCTCTAAAGTGGACCTTGTATAGCTAACCTCTATTACTTCATTGGTCACAATTGATAGTAGCTGGGCTGTCTAAGTGGAGATTTGGGACTATTATTTCTAGATCTACGTTTGTAATAGATATAGTAATGTTTAGTTCAGGAATATGTTACACATTAGTTGAGGTTATTGAGCAATATAGGGAGGTGGACACAAGTTTAGTTAGTGATAGTACAGTTATATATGTGTCTCAAAGATGATAGTATTTGTATACATAGATATTTTATTAGTATTCATAATATGTAATTATCTATATGCCTTATACTATGTGTACTATACTGAAACCTTCTATTTAGTTCTTGCACATAGTAACTCTCTATTACAGGGAAGCTAATAACCTACCTATTGTAAACTAGATAATAAACATATAATATAATTGACCTATATTTGCACAATTACATATATATAGTTCACTAAGTTTTAAGTTACTTAGCGATTACTCAGTGACTTTACAGGTTCTTGGCCAAAAATCGAGTAATTGGATTTTTTCGGGTTATTCGGTAAATAGATTTGAAGCAAGTTTGCCTTAGGAAGGGACAAGTCAAATAAGTTATAAAACAAGTTGATGACCTAGATAACTCAGACTGATTTGCCTAGTGGTACACACTAATAATAACAGTTTAAATTTAACTTATTAATAGGTATTTACTTTATATTAAGATGAAATATAGATATAAAATATATAACCTGAGTCCCTATAACTAATAAATTGTTCTTCAAGTATTCTGGCATCTAAGTTTGAGCTAGTAAGTTATTTTTTTTCTAGAATATGAATAAAACATTTGAAGTAAAAAGGATATAAGTGGGAGAGTATTGGTTTAATATTGAAGAGTATGTCAAATAGAGTTTTTTTATGTAGTGTAAAATGAGATAATTGATTCTTAATATAGACAGCCTAATTAAAGGCTTCAGCATAAAGGTAAGGGGGTATATTATTGAAAGATAGTTGAATTATACTCATAAAAGTTTAGTTAAAGCACTCTGTAGTACTATTAGATTCATAGGAATAGATAGTAGTAGTCTAATACTTAATATTTTATTCTTCAAAGTAAGCTTCCAGTTCCTCATTGATATATTCACTACCTTAGTTAGTTTTGAATGAATGAGGATATTGATCAGTTTGTATCTTAACTTTTTCATAAAATACTTTGATGAAGTAAGTAGTATTAATATTTTCATAGAGAAAGTTTATTTTAGAGTAGTGAGTTGTATATTCAACAAAAGTTAATAAATACTTATATTTCCTAAGAGATTTGACTTTAAAAAGACCTATAAGATTATAATAGACTAGATAAAAAGCTTGGGATTCTTTTAGTATATCAATAGATATAGGTACTAACTCTTTCGAGTTATATTTAATATATAATAAATAAAAGTATAAGGTTAGGCATTTAGAAAGGAGGTTATTATCTTTATTGATATTACTAGCATTAAACTAGAATTTGATTAAAGAGTAACTAAAAGTACTATATTAGTAGTTTATAGTAGCTATATAAATCTTTCTATAATAAATAATAAGATATATTTAATAGGAACTATATTTAAGTGTAGCAGAAATAATAACTAAATTATCTAACTTTTTCTTAATCTCAATAATTCCATCTTTACCAATTATCCTAAAATTTTTCAACTTGTCTATTTTTTTTTATAAGATTAAGTATGCCTCAGTCCTACCTAGTATATATAAAATATTAGAAAGAATAATAGAGATGATACTTTTAGTAACTTTAAAATTCGATAAAAAATTCCCTCAATATATAGTATATATTACTCCTCCACTACTAATTGTAAAGTCTATATAGTAATAGACTAGATCAAAAAGATAAGAGAAGTTAGTAGTAATATTTAATAAAGTACTTGTAATAAATATCTATACCTTATATATAGTATAATTTATAGATATACCAAAATAATTAAAAGAAGGGGTACAAAGAATAAGAGAAATAAAAGTAATAATTATAGGAATACTATTGTCTATAAAGAGTTCTTGAGCTATAGCTACTTGATAGGGAATGAACTCTTTATTAGAAGTAGAAGGAGGATTTTGAGTACTAAGTTTTATAATATTATACTTTTTAAAAGCTTGATAAGTCTTAAAAGTATATCTTTAAAAAGGCTTTCTTCTAGTATTATACTAGGTGCAATTGTTTCCTATAACTAGAGCTATTTTTCTATGACTAAGAAGATTTGGTTTTTTAATAATCTTAGTATCCTTACTTTTATTGAAGATTATTTTAAATTTAGAGATAGTTTTGATTAATAAAAAAGCAAGTTCAAGGAGTTGAGTATAGACATTAAAGTATATAAGGCTTATTTTAGTTTTAAAAGTATCAATAATATTATCAAAGGAGTTAAGGAGAGTTTTGAGATAATAATGAGGCTTAATATTATTATTTGAGAGATAGTTCATTAGATGTTGGTAAAGAGAGGTAGTTTTGAGTTCATTAAGCCTATTAATAAGATATGAGATTTCTATATTAAAATTATTAATATATTGAATTATAATATCCTTTGTTTTTATTTTTTTAATAAAGAACTTTAAGATAGTATGATAGAAAGTAATATTATTTTATTGATTGAATTGTTCCTATAATATAATCTATACTTTTCATACTATATCTTGATTTATAATTAAGAAAGTAAAAAATTGGTCAACTATAGATATATATAGTATCTTGACTCTTAAGTTTCTTTTATTCTAGACTTTGAACTATAACAGATTAGTAGAGATAGTAATAGTTATAAAAAATAAATCTTTATAGTCATATAAATTAATAATTAATTCGACTTATTTAGCCTAAGTATAATAGCTTGTATTATTATCTAATAATTATTTAATATTATTAAGTTTAAAGAAAAAGATAGTAGAAGAAAGGGAGGAGGTAGAGTGATTGAGTGTAGAGGTACGACTAGAACTAAGACTAGAATCAGGAAAAGTCATATTAAATCATAGTTAAGCAAGATAAAAATCTACAGAAGATAATAGAGTAAGGTATAGACTTAATTATGAGTATAGAGAGGCTAGAATACTAGGCTTATAACCTATTAAAGTAAATAATATATAAGTTTGGGATAGCTTACAATAGTAGTAATCTAGTAAAATATTAGTACAAAGTAGGAAGGAAGAATAGATTGAGTGTAAGTATAATAAATAAGTTGATTTTATTATATCTATCTAAAGTATAAGGAAATATATACCTTTAAGTATATAAATAGAGATAATATAAATATCTAATATAAATAGAAAATAATAAAGAGAAATCCATTAGTAGTAAAGTAGTATAATATTAGCCTTTATGTGAGATATTATTTAGAGTAACAAATATAAATAAATAATAATATAGAAATTACTAAGTATAGATAAATAATTATATAGAGATTACTGAGTATAGATATAAGTAAGATAGAGTATATATACTCATAAGTAAAATAGATAGTAGTAAAAATAAAAGATAGATAATAATATTAAGGGGATATAGAATATATGCTACAATAAATATTTAAATAGTAATAAATATTACTATTATGTAGGCTAGATATTCTAACTAGTAATATATTTAATTAAGGAATATACTAGATAGCTTAGTTAGTAATATATATTATATAAACTTAGCTATATATAATTTAAAGAATATACTAAATACTTGAGTCTACTATATATATATTATATTTAAAAAATATATTCAATATACTAGCTACTAAAATATCTTATATAAATATACTTCTAAGAATAATAGATATAATTTAAATAATATACTAATTATTTATTAAGGATAGTCATAATATTACCTACATCATACGTGATAGGTAATATATATATAAGTATCTTTACATGTATATTGGGAAAAGGAATATAGATAAGAGAATCTGAGCTACACTTAAGGTAGTATAAGTTTATTATAATAACTAAGTACTATAGAGTATATAAATTGTTGTATGAGGAGAAAAGAGAATGAAAAGGGTAGAGTGACTTCTATATATTGAGATCTAGTAATACAGAAGAACTAGAAAGAAGATAAATAAAAGCATATAGAGATATAAAGAAGTAAATGAAGATATAAGGAAGAAACAAGTATCTTACACAATATCAAGTAAAAGAATATAAGAATATTCTAGAAGACAATAATAACAAGTAGTAAATATGAAGGTAAAGTTCTAGTAGAACCTTTAGATAGGTTCTAATAGATAAGCATTAGTCTTAAGATCTCCAGTATATAGTTAGTAATTTAGTCAGAGTTCAGGGTTAGAGGTAATATTACTAGGGTAGAGATACTAGCTAGAAGACTAAGATTAATAAAGTGAACTTATACTTGGTCAAGATTAAGTAGAGCTAGATGTGAATATATACTATTGAGTACATGGGTTGCTAGTATAGTACTGGGGCTAGGGGGTCAAAAAATAAGGTAAAAAGATGATCTATAATAGAAGTTTCTTCTATAGAGATAAGCTTCTATAAATCTAAGATAGGTTTATGATCTCCTTATTTGGGTTGAGTACATAGTTAGGACTTAAGTGGATAGGAAGTATGGAGTTTTTTTATAATATTTGGGGCATTTAAGAATAAGGCAGCAACTTCCCAAGTAAGTTCATTGAAATCTACTAGTAATAAGAAATATTATATCTTATTATTTTAATTTTCTTATATTTTCTATATCTATTATTATTTCATAACTATTAAATCTAGTAGTTAGTTATTTAGTAGAACTTGCTATCTTGTATATACTCTTGAGGGTATTATACAGCTCTGGTTTAGCTTTATTTTCTATGACTTATATATTTCTTATAACTCATATTTTCTATGATTTATATAGTACTGCCCTACAGCAAGTGCTGTACTTTAAGTATTCTGATTTATCAGATATATTATAGAATAAGTATAAAAGAAGTACGAATTTCCCTTTGGAATTTCCTCCTT
Organism: Tirmania nivea; assembly: GCA_015179035.1. Lineage (NCBI taxonomy): Eukaryota > Fungi > Ascomycota > Pezizomycetes > Pezizales > Pezizaceae > Tirmania > Tirmania nivea. Next base: position 101,749 of record WHUY01000100.1, on the reverse strand, counting down.
AGATTATATAGATATAGATAATAACTTATAATAGATTAGTTAGTTAGTAAATAATATAAGCAGAGATTACACTTATTAATTAATATTTCTAATAAAACTCTCTACTTAATGACTACTACCCTTCTAAGATAATCTCTTAGTAGAACCAGTATATACAAACATCTATACTAGTAGATATAGATTGTATAAACATTACCAAATGACTAGTATTTAATATCATTCATTATATTTTTTTTAATATTAAAAGTTAATCTTTACTACTCATAACCTCTTATATTAAGGCCTAATTAACTTTAACGATACTCTTTTACACTTTTTAGTATAACATATCTTAATTAGAATAATAATATTATAAATTTAGTTAACTATAATAATAACTAATAAAATATTAGACTTTCAACTATAGTATAACTATAAGACTTAGAAGTAAGCTAAGCAGAGATCTAATAGATAGTAGTTCTCTATATAAAATTATTCTATCCCTATTCCAGACATTTTTTCCAGTACCTTTGACAAATCTACTTGTACTTCTAGTAATCCTTAATACTATACTAGAAACGAAAAATATAGTATATAAACGAAAAACTAGTACTATAGGTCCCAAGAAGAATTAGTATAATAAGAAAATGATTCTCATCTCATAGTTCACAAACTGTCTGCTTTATAATAGACAATACTTTAAAAAAAGTATTATCTTCACTTGAGATAATACTAGACCCAAATATCCTAACAAAAGTCTCAATACCTTCAGTATCTACTTCAATATTATAATTAGAAAATAAAATACTCTTGCTAGATAAATCAAAAGTAGAAAATAAATCAGGTCTATAAAATATAGTTAGACTTTGCTAAGTTACTGTACTATTATCACTATCAACCAAGCTGATATTATCCTTAGTTGAGTAAATATCTAATAAATTTTATTTAATAATATCATCAAAATAGGAAGGTACTAAAGTGGAAAAATAATTTAAAGATCGAATTTATTAATCTAACCTAATAGGTTGTAGAGTAATAATTGATATCGAAGCAAACCCAAATAAGAATCAATATCAGATAGAATAGTATTTGTAGCTGGAAAATAGACTAAAAAGTTAAGGTAGTTAACTATGCTACCCAAAGAAATTCTAGAGTTAGTCAAATATACTTCTAAAAAAACTAGAATTATCGACTCTACTATTGAAGGAAAAATAGACACAAGTTACAATAAAAGAATAATCTTGATATCTATAGCTGATTATCTATCAAAATATGAGGTTATATTTGAAATAATTCTTTTCTAAGTATCAGAAATATTTTGGAAGGAGCATATACTATACATATATGAAATTCTAAAATATATATAAATTTTGGGAGTAATATAGGAATATCATTCTGCAGATACTGGACTTTTAATAGAAGTGGCAGTAAGATACTATCTATAGCAAATACTATATCTATTTAAAAGAAAGGATTTGTAATTAGGAGCTTTTCTTAAAAAGAAACTAAAAAAACCATTAGTAGGACTTTTGAAATAGAAGTATTACCTTATAAAAAATTAGAATAAATTAATAGTCTTTATACTAAGTAGTACTTACTTATAAGAAATTCTTACTTTAGTAGAAGATTAGTTTAAGCTAATCCCAAGATTATCTGAAATATTTACTCGAACTCTAATGAAGGATAAAGGTAAAAGTCAAGAATCTACTCAAAAGAATACTATGTTAGTATGAAAAGTAGAAAGCTCTAACTTACCTCTACCTTCCTTAGATGAAACATAGGAACTAGATGATAATAAAGAAGATCAAAATAATAATAGCAATAGCAGAGAATGTAAAAATATTGGTTATCAACAATAATAGTTTGGAGTATAAGGCGAACTAGATGATAATGATCTAAGTAATAGCTCTGATTCAGATAATAGTATTTTATTAGTAAATACTAAATAGTCTACTTAAACCTAATAAGATTTAATAAAAATAATCAGTAGAATATTAATAATGAGAATCTACTACTGGAATAATTGTAGCAAACAACCTCACTTTACCTAAGAAAATGAAAACAATTAAAATTAATTCACTAGAGAAACTTAATGATATTAATAAAAAATAGAAAGACTTACAATATTTTGACTCTTAACCTATAGTAGTCTAATACTAGTTAAAGATAAAAAGAATTGATTTAAAAAAAACTAAGGAATTAGAAATTTTACTATTTCTACTTCAAGGAAGTATACTCATAACCTATAATTAATATCTAAGGGATAAAGAAAAGAAAGTGAAATTCTTCGACTTTATAATAGTACTTAGAGATTTTTTGATACTATCTACTAGTAAAGATATTTTATAAAAGCAATAGGAAACTACTATACCTTATAAAGATGAATAACATATAAGCATTAAATAGTTTGTCAACTAGCTTACCAAAATATAGATTAAATTGATTGATATTAAGGGTAAATAATCAATATTAGAAAAGGTCAAAAAAAGGAAGTTTCTTAATTATCTACCTCTATATATCTCAATAATATTAATTCTCTTAATCAAATACAAATGGATATATGACTAACTTATATATTAAGTAGAGTCATATAAAGTGTCAAAGAAAGAAATTGCTCCACTATATATACTAAATGGATTATACTAATAAAATTGAAAATTAACTAATTAATACTAAAATCAATGAATGAACTATAATTGATATAGATCAAACTACAGCAATGGTAACAAACCTTCTTTTAAAACCAATTATAATAAATAAAAAAAATCTGATTAGGATACTATCATAAAAAAATTAGATAATAAGACAAAAATATAACTAATAAGAGATAAGAAATATATAAAATATTAGAACCCTGGATATTCTTATAAGAATTGTAGGAAGTGATAGAATAACATACCCTTATAAACTACAATATAAGATCTCATAACAACTACTATATTGAAAGTTAACGAGGATAAAATCAAGGAATGATCCCTATTGATATAACCAATTGACTATAATAAAGTTTATATTAGAGTAAACAACTGACTTACTCTGATACTAATAGATCACTAAATAAAAGAAGGAGATTTGATCAATTCTTTATTTGTATACTAGTATAAAATACTAATAAAGAGTATTAAGAAAATATCTTTAGATATAGTCTTGAAAGAATTTAAGGTAATAATTAATAAGATATATATAATTAAATTGGATTAGATAAAATATATAGAAGAATGTAACTTCTATATAATGTATCTCAATAGTTGAGATATGATTCTTAGGGAACCTGCACTTACTAAGGTTTATACTATAATCCCTATAAGTCTAGAACCACTTACTATTCAACTTGAAAATATTACTTATTTTCTCTTGAAAATATAGAAAAGTTCTAGAACTACTGAAATAAAATTACAATAGCATTTCTAGAAGTAACTAGTGAGACAGTTACAAACTATAGTAAATCAGATAGTTAGGATACTATTAGTGAAATAGAAGATACTAATATAGAAGCAAATATTATAACTATAGTCTTATATATATAAAAGTAATTTAATTCAATAATAAAATTTCCCAAATTATTTCTAAAAGAAATTCTATAGTATTTATCACTACTCAAAAAAGTCAAATATTATATCAAACCTCAACCTATAGTAATATAGATACTATAATAGAGACCCTTAGGCTATTGTTTTAGATAATAAATCTATAATAAAATTACTGGAGATAAAAAGACAAGATAAATTTACTAAATAGAAAATGATACTAATATAGTTACCATATTCACCATCCCTAAAAGAGACAAACTAGAAGAAGCTAGATTTATTAATAACTGTTGAGACTATAATTATATAGTTGAACTAGACTATATACTACTACTTAATATTAATAAATTAATTAAACTAGTAGTAGCAAATCCCGTTTGGTTACAAATAGACCTAGCAGATAGCTTTTATAATATTAGAATTAATCTAGAATTAGAGAAATACTCTACATTTTTAATGTATTTAAGATATTATAGAAGCAAAGTTATATAATAAGAAAACTATAATATACTAGCTACTATAGTTTTAGTAATATATGAAGTATTTAAGGATAGAGTCTATAAAGATTTAATAGTCTATATTAATGATATTATTATCTTTACTGAGACTTATGAATAGTATATTACTACTCTTAAGATAGTATTATAATATTTATAAGATAAAGGATTCTTTCTAAAAATAAGCAAATATCAATTCTTTATAGATAGACTATAAATCTTAGACTATATTTTAACCTTAGATAGACTCTACATCGATTCTATGAAAAGAAGAACAATATTAACCTTTTCTACTACTAAGAAGAAGAAAGATCTTTAAGACTTTTTTAGAATTATTAATTATCTTACTTATTTTATTCTTGGCTTAGTATCTTATATAAGTATATTATTGGAATTATAAAGAGAGACTAAGAAATAGGAATAGATAGACATATATAATATAATATTTGAAAACTAAAATAACTTATAAATTATTCTTATATATTAAAACTCTGGAATAATGTATCTACTAAACTTAAATACTTAATTTATAATATTAGTGATATAGGTTTAGAATCTTGAATTGGTTAAGGCTCCCTTATATATATTAGACTATTATGCTTTTACTCCAAAAAATTTAATCCAGCTCAATTGAAGTATATAAATATCCAAAAGAAATTATTAGTAATTATTAACTTATTAAAATTTTTTGAAATATAACTAAAAGGTTATAAATTTACTATCTTTATAGATTATAAACTATTGATCACCTTTTGTACTCAAAAACTTGTAATTTAGAAACTTAAATGATAGTAGGATCTCCTTATAAAATTTAATTATGAAATTTAGTATATAATAGGAAAAGAGAACTTAATAGTAGATGCTTTATTAAGAAAATATAAATACCCTAACATTCCCACTAATAAAGATAATTATAATTTTACTAGTATTGACTCTCTTCCTCATCTTTATATTAATACCTTAACTTTTTTTTCATACTCTTTAGCTTTATCATCTAATATAGTTTCTTATAGAGCCATCAACTTCTAGTATATTAACTATAACTATAACAAGTATAATAGAAGAGCTGAAGAGCTTGAATACTATTTCTCTTACCCCTACTATGAAGTTGAAGCCAAAGTGGAAGATAACAATAAATACAAAGTACTTAACTACAAGTCAGAAGCCTCTAATAAGGAATCTCTCACTTCTATTGATACTAAACTATTTAAGAGATACTAATCCAATAATACCAAAGAATCTAATATAGATCTAGCTTAATAAACAATAACTATGGATGAAGAAAACGAGCCCTTAACTCCTCTATGAATACTAACTCCTATTAATATTAACCTTATCTATACTAACTAGCAATAATATAAGTGTATATATTGGTTTGTATACTAAGAGTTTTACTGTCTCATATATGGCAGCTCTTATATGATATATAACTATATATTTATAGTTAAGATCTATGCTATCTGCAATACTTTAGGATATAGTAGCCTCAACTGTACTCTCACGAATTTAGTTTTTTAGAAGAAAATAGAATTCCTTAAGAACAATTTAGATAACCTTAATATAGTCCAAGATTCTTATAAGGAACTAACTAAATTCATTTCTACTCCTCCTTCTACCAACTCTCATAAAGAATTACTTAGTAACTACATGAGAGAAATCTATAGTAATACACTAATTGTACCTCAATAACTATAGAATCCTGTACTAACCTATTCTAGAAGTAATATTGATAATACTTTCTAGGCCAATACAGTTATTACTCATTTTCAGAAGCGAGTAGCAGTTAATGAAACTCTAATCATCATTTTTACTAAATCATCCTGATCCCCCAAACAATGTTATGATTTTTGCAAATGACTAGGGTATAATACTACTACTTATAAAAAGAAGAAACTTATAGTGATTAACTTTAACTAACGAATTGAACTAACCCTCAATAGGTATATTGATAATAAGTATATTATTGAAAGTTAGGAAGATAATAAGAATTTCTTAATTATATAATAATTGGATCTAGAAGATAGAATAAAAATAGTATATCATACATATATGAAAGTATATCCTATCTAGAAAGATTACTATAATACTTTAGAATAGAGCAAGGATTATAAGATTATAGATAGATTCTTATATATCAGAAATATATATAGACAATTGACATTGGTCTTGCCTAGCACTTTTAATATTAAAGATAAGAACTATCTTAAGCTAGTAATTAATAAAGTATATGAAGTAATAGCTTATAGTAAAATTAAGAAAACTATAAAATATCTTACTAACTAATATCAATACCAGTCCTTCTTTGAATCGGTTAAAGAATATATTAAAAGTTGTAATACTTATTAATAGACAAGTATTCTAACAAACTACCTTTTAGACTTGTTACTTATTTATATGTACTAGAAAGACCTTAATATAATATTTTAATAGATTTCCTTAAGTTAGCTCCTATCTTTATTAAATATTATCTCTTATATTCAAATATTCCTACTGATAAAAAATATATTATTTATATTTTATATCTTTAGATGATTGTCAATCGATAATCAGGATTTAAATTTCTTATTTCTATTTCTAATAATTTTATAGAAAAATAATATACTACTTCTTTTGATAATTATATAGTACTGATTATTAGATATCCTTTATATATTATTTTTGATCATAATACTCTTTTCATATCATTATACTTCTAGGATTGGGCTAAAAAGAATAGAATCAAATTAGAACTATCTACTGTATATCACCTGTATATAGACAGACAATCTGAAATCATAAATAAGGAAATCTTGTAAGTAGTAATAGTATGTAAAGTCAAAGGATCTGATTGGCTATATAAATTACCTAAGATTTAGTTGAAGCTAAACTCTAGATTTAATCATCAAGATAAAATTCAATTTGCCTCTCGTATCTCTAGTAACATAAGTAACGTAAATAGTAAACTGACAATCTAGAGGCCTTTCTTTGTAATCATTCGTTCCCTAATACCACTTCTTAGATATCTAATATCCTAATATCTTCGCTGCTTCTAAATACTAGATATTTAGATAATCTACCTCTAGATACTAGGTTCATATCTTCTACCTTCTAACACTACTAGGTATATAGTTAGTATTAGAGCGCCTTAGGTGAATTGCCTGGATCGCTAATAATAACTTCCTTATTTAGCCTAAATGGGATAGGTCTTAAACTTTCTTATAACCTAGTACTACTATATAGAATCAATTATATGAGATCGTACTCATATGCAAGTAATTTAAGAGTCTATTCTATTGTAAAGTTATTATATATAGAAAAACTAATACTATGAGAGACTATAATTTATTAAATATATCTGCCCTATCTCTACTACCCTTCGATTTAGTCGGTCAAACTCTACTGACTAGGCCAGTACCTTAATATTTGACTATAATTGATTCTAAGACTTAGCTCTACATCCTAATAATTATACAGCAATACTAAGTATCACAGTATATTATAGGCAAGGTTATAGTGAAATTGGAGATAGGGTAGTATTGGTGATAGAGATAGGACACTATCAGTAGCATTATTGGTAGTAGAGGAGGAGCACTATCAGTAGTCAAGATAAGAGACTATTGGTATGGAGGCAGGACATTGTTGGTATTAGAAGTAGAGTACTAAGAGGAGCAGAGGTATGGTAGTATAGACTATAGATACCTATTAATATTCTTACTGATATAGACTGAATTCCACTATTATTGTTGAACTAAACCTCTACTATTGCTATTGAGCTATATTAGCTATACATGTATATATTAGAAGCCTAGTAATATTCTTACTTATATAAACTAAATTCTACCCTTATTACTAAGCTAAACCTCTACAATTACTACTAAACTATGTCAGCTATATGTGTATACATTAGAAGCTTAGCTATATACTTATTTATATGGACTAAACTTTAATTATTATTACTAAGCTAAACCTTAACTAATGCGGGTAACCTGTATTAGCCATATATATATATATTAGAAGCCTAGCAATATACTTACCTATATAGACTAAACTTTCACTATTATTACTGAGCTAAACCTCCACTATTGCTGCTAAGCTGTATTAGCCATGTGTGCATATATTAGAGGCCTGGTGATATTCTTACCTATATATACTAAACTTGTATAGTTGTTGCTAAACTATATTAGAAAAAATTTATCTCATGTTGTGTATATGGCGTGTATATAATGCCAATTTTCAAAACCTCATATTGTAACCATATCTTATTCATATAATACTCTTCCTAATATACCACTACTTATAACTTATTACTATCTTCTACCTCCTAGTATACAATCGGATACTATATATCTTATTGCCAACACTTGCCCCTCTAATCTTGACTTTTCTAATATCATATATCTTTCTGTTCTTGTCCCCACATATATGACTACTTCCTTAATGCTGCTTAACTATGTACCCTAATGTCTTCTTTTCTAACATTACTCCCTACTATACTTACTTTGCTATTATTTGTATTCTATTCCTCCCTTTCTCAATATTAGAAACCCAAACTTATATGCTTCCAATATTTCTTGATCTTCATAATCCTTCGTATTTAATCTTCAGTTTTTCAAACCTTGCTATTGCACTTAATTGTATCTAAATCGGACGTAATATATGTGCTTCCATTATTAATACTCCTCATACTCTACTATTCTATGCTATGACTGTTTTTTTCTATTCACATTTGTAATCATATACTCTCTATACTTGAACTATTATATATGTTATTTCCACTATTAATTATATTCCTATACTAAATTAATATTATAATATCCTATAGACTCGATATCAGATATACTATATTTCAAATCCCTTCGTACATATGAAATCAATGTGAAGCAAACCTAGATTGCAGAGGTCAATACAAGCAAATCAATAAACCAAATATAAAACAAATACAAAATATATAAGTTTCTACTATATTAATATCTTTCAAGCTCCTTCTATATTACCTTATCTCACTATATATATTAGACCTTACAAGGCCGATTTTATCTCATAATTGTTCTATGCTACCTGCAATTCCTGCTAGTCCCTATCCTTATCAATTTCCAGAGGCTCATCCTCTTTGGTTATACTCCTCTCATCTTGACTACCTTCTGTGTCTTCTGTGATCTCCTCAATAGCCTATAGCTTATCTGCGGCCTCTAAAGGTTCCATTTCCTTACTTCTGGTATCCAATCCTACTAGACTTTATAACAACATTGTATTTTTCAACTTCTCCTACAGCTCTACCATATATGATTCTCTTTCTTGGATTGCATATAGATCACTTACCTCTATTTCAGCTTTCTTGTCAAATCCACTAACCCTTGTATATAAGTCTGCCTTAATGTTCATCAATAGTAGCATTCAAACTTTATTATTATATAGACCTCATATATTTTGAAGCCGATAGAATGAAGCTACTATAGGTTAGTCCATAGGCTTTTCAAATCCAATTAAGTACTTACTAACTATAGTTTCGTATTTGAATTCAATGGTTTCAGTTACTTATTCCCCGCTCTTTAATTTTTTAAGACAATACTATATAGCAGCTACCACTAAGTAAATGAATATTGCATTGATATTGTCAAAGAACTTGTGATTATATTTTCTTTTCATTTTGAGTCACCAGAAGAAATATTCATAGATTAATGTCACAATTTCTATAGTTTGGAATCTATAACCTAGTATTTGTTCTCTCTCTATTAAAGTCCATCATCAATTTTTAGGTAATATACTAACCTCTCATTATTTATTCCTGCATATAAATCGATCTTTATACAATAACTATTCTACCTTATTTACAACCTCTTCTTTACTCTAATAATCAAGTCGATATAACTACAAAATCTTCTATTAACACTCATGAACAATATAGGACCTATACTATAAATAAATACTTTTCAGCTGTATCTTATTAGTAATCGGATGTATAAAGGTTGTAAATAGTATACCAATACCTCACAGACCTTCGTTCACTTCAAGTAACTCTTTTCTTGTTCATATGCCTAGTCTTATACTTCGTTAATCAAGTTGATTATATCTAATATATTCAAGAATGGGAGTTTGAACAAGTTATAGTTGGTAACCTAGTTTTAGGTAATATAACAAAGCTCTTACAGCTTGTACAGAATCGATGTAAACGATCGAGTCTTTCTACCATTATCTTAGAGTCATTTGATCTCCATAATATCTAATTCTGAACTTTTTCTAGAGTTTAGTACTTCTACTTCGGACTCACCCTCATCTAAAGATATCTTAGTAACTTCTCTATTATTATCTCATGCATTCTCCTTCTGCTTTTCAATTATATTAGTTTCTGGTTGATCCTAAATAAACTTGTCATAATTGGAACTAACTTATATTATTTTCTAGAACTATAGGTATTTATTACTCTCGAGCTCATAAAGCTATTCCCTCTACTTATATCTTAGTAGCCCATCAGACTTGATATATGCTCTACACCTTATAGAAGTTCTTCTTTAGTCAGGATCTGCTCTTGCGACTTTTGTAGTATGAGGTATTCAATAAAACTAAACTCTTTATAATAGATAGTAGATAAAGAGAATAGAATATAATAGTAGAATAAATAATTATTGGACAATTTTCATATGGTTTTTCCGTTAGGAATATAGCAGCTTATAGCTATATACCTTTTTTTTGCCTTTAAATTGTTGCTTTTTTCTTGCAAGGCCAATCAGATACTTAGAGCCTTAATCAATCTCATCTAATAGTTTCATGTTATTATAAAAATTTACCTAATGATATCTTCACTCACGATTCCTATAACTACTTAATATTGTCTAAGGATCTATGATAGCTAAAGTGGCTAGTATTGAATACCATATATATAATATAATATATTAATTCAATACTATAAATAATAACCAGATAAACTAATAGCTATCTAATATGACCCTTTCTTGGCCCTATAGTAACTAAATTAGAAACAGATCATCTATTTCTAAGCTGAGTTAGACTTATTCCTATTACTTTCTTCTCTTACTCTATCAATTTCCTCATCTGACCAAAGCCACTTATTAAAGTCCCCCTTTTAGGGCTCATGTCCAAATGCGGTAATCGCAGACATCTTTGTAGCTTCTATAGTTTTATTCTACTCATATGCCTCTACTGCTACATGTACAGCCTCACATACCCTCACGAAAGACTTCCTATCCTATGGATTTAACTATTTTACCTAGCTAAATAGGATCTCCTCATCAGAATCCAGGATTTCATCCTCATTATATCCCTTAAAGTTCTTGTAACACCCTTTATACTTCTCCAGTTGCCGTTTAAACTGGCTCATCTTCGTCTAGTATCTTGCCTTTCCATGCTCAAAACTATGGTCAGTCCTTAGCCAAGCTTTAGTCTTCCTCCTCTCAAACCTACTTAGGTATAGCTTATTCTCAGAATTGGACACTACAGGGTTGTAGGAATCCGCCTGTATATCGAACTTATTCTTCCTAACTTAGGGCTAATTATCAGAGGCAGGACTTTCTTTAGCCCTGTCGGCTCTACCAAGCTATACTTGAAATAATAGCAACTTATACATACCATCTCTTACTGCAAGAAAATTTACTAAATCATTGTCTATTGTCACTTGTTCTATATCCTCTAGCGTCGTGCCATTACGTGGTGGCTTTATTAGTGTACTATATATTACTCTAATCATACGACTGTCAGGGATCTGTAGATGGATCCTCTCAATCAATTCAGCTAGTACAACCTTCTTCAAAGCTATAAGTTGCTTATTTTGGGCATTAGCCTAGTAATAGTTTCTATCCACTGGGTTAATATCAATATCGTTATCCGAGTCTATAATAGTAACCCAAATTATATAAAAGGGAATTATAGTTAAACATGTTGTCTCCTCTCCTAAGTTATTTGTAGCATTTTCCCACTTTTGTTTTACCAATAACAAACCTTCCTTAGTTTCTGTCTTTCAGTCTTTTTTCAAATAATCTAGTAAGAGATAGTAGAATTTCTCTCTAGCCTTGTCCCTCTCTTTATCCCCTTTAGCAGTCATCACTAACTTATAATAGGATGCTGGAAGTCCATGTTTGGAATTAAGGGTATACTATTGAAATACTTCCTAAATAGCAGCAGACATCCTATATTTACTAGTAATTCCATTTGAGAATATATAAGCCTTCAGATATCTCTGCCACTTCTAATACTCTTTCTAGTTATCATCTCCCCATCTTAGCTAGGTTTTTGTATACGAAGTTGACTAATTCTCTTTTGTAGTAACTCTTGACATATTGTTGGTAAATAAATAACTACTTAATCTAGTAATACTTAATTAGTTTACTGAGTTCGTCTAATATCTAATTTGTAACATACCTTAATAGGCTAATAGAACATACTTATAGTACTTTCATATATGAGATTCAGAAGTAATATAGATAGATATAGATAGTTTATTTACTACTAGATTGTAGATTCTAACAGATAAGAGAGGCCTTTTATATATATATAAAGCTCTTTCATAGCGTTTACTACTATTAGAATAAAGACTAAAGTGTTGGCCTTCATAACTTCCTAGTATGTTTTAGTTTCTTTTATAGCCTTCTACGTCTGATGACTATTTATTTGAATATCATTGTGTTTAGGATATAGTAACTTCGCAAATGTTTCAACCCAATCCTACATTCATAGATTAGAATCTTATAGAAATAAAGTATCAATCAATACTAATTTAATATATATCAGACTCTTGGTAAGCATTAATAACCTATTAATAGTATAGCTAGTTGACAGTATAAATATGCCTATAGAAATAAAGGTTTTATAACTGGTAATAACTACAAACGTAGTCTAGTAGGCACTAGAAATAACATAATATCTAGAATAGATAATACTTATATTAGGGTATATACAAAATAAACAAAGGTTATATAATAGATATAAAGCAATTTTTAGCAACTATTGTATAAAGTTTGAATAAAGGAATGTATAGCAATCTTTAGTAATTATATTCTAAAGGAATAGTATTAGCTTATAAACAAAGTATGGCTTATTTTCAATTCTATAGTCTTATGCTAAGACCCTCTTTATAACTGAGTACATGGCAACTAGTATATTATTTTATAATAATAGATATATAGGAGCAATAAACAACTTAAATTAGGCTGAATTAAGCTAATCTAGTTGACACAAGCCTCTCATAGAGAGAATTGAGCTAGCTTTCCTTTATAGGAAACAAATATATCGTGTTCCTATAAACTATTCTTATTCTCCTTATTGTTCATATGAATTCCTTCAGGTTCTGTCTAATGATTACTACATGCCCTTTTTATATTCATTCTTTTAAAACAGCTAGTAGGCTCATAAATCATTTAGAAACAAAATATCCTAATATGCTGTATCAACTACTCAAACAAAAATAAGTAAACCAGAATATAAGTAATGATTATTTAGAGGTACTATAACTGTCATCGGATATGACACAACCTCATAGTAGTATATGCCCCTTTTGTAACTAGGCTTTCAAATCAGCTAGTACCTTTACGAATCATTTAGAGAAATAATACCCCAAATACCAGTATTTATGCAAACGAGTAGCCACCAGTATAAGTAATATATAATGGGATACAGGAGGGCAATTAATGGATGTAACATAGTCTACAAATATCAATAACTTTGAAAATAACTTGAGCTAACTTTTTTCGGAACTTCTCAATTTTATATTGCAAAATTAGATGAAGCTACTAGAAGAATAGTGAGAAGAAATTCCCTATAATCACGCAGACAGTTTATATATAGAGGGTAAACAAGCAGACATAATCACTCCCATAGTAGACGTTATATATTTTTCTATAGATTATGAAGCTAGCAAGGTTATTATAGCATACCCCTCAGTTTTATAAAGGCAACTAATATACAATTTCTTTTAATATTTCTAAAATACCCTAAATTTTAAACTTGCAAGATTTCTATATAAAACCTATATACTAAATACTTAGATCGATATGTTCTTTAAGGATAGCTTTCTCGGGCAAAATACAAAGTTAGAAAAGTCTATAACAGACGCTAATTTAAAGTTTTCATTCTGATCTATTTCTACCTTATATCAGAAGATTGACCAAATGATTACTAATCCAGTATAGAAGAATGGGTTTGTTGACTTTAATGTAGTAAAAAATATATAGTTCTAGTACTAAGATATTTTGGAGTTATTAATGTACCTACTATATTACAAATCCTTTGCACTATATATATACTAGATACTGGTTAGGTAGTTCGACACATAGCAGGAGAAGGTTTATAAAGAGATGAATATTGTATTATAGTGGTAGAATATATAGGTATATAATTGCCCTATTTATAACATATAGGTACTATATTTGCTAGTTATTTAATTACTAATTTTAGAGCTCAGATAACACTTTCTATAAGTATTATATTAGTTTCAGTACTCTTTATATCCAATACTATCCACCTGACAAATTCTTCGAGTGATAGTAAGATGTGGCCGATATATATGAGTATTGATAATATTAAGTCTAGAGTTCAGAATAAACCTACATCTCATATATAGATACTAGTTGCATTACTGCCTCATGGTCCAAAGCAAGTTAAATGAATCTCTGACTAGTCAGAGTAGAAGTAGAAGCAAGAAGCTATTTAGATTTTGCACGATCTACTTAGGTTTATCTTACATCTATTATCAGATACTATATAGAATAGGCTAAAAGTAAAGTTGTAATAAGAGATGTTATTTATTATTATTTTATTTATCTCATATTTTCTATATTTGTTATTATTTCATGACTACTAAATCTGGTAGTTAGTTATTTAATAGAATTTGCTATCTTATATATACCCTCGAAAATATAGTATAGCCCCGACATAGCCCTGTTTCTATGACTTATGTATTTCCTATAACTCATATATTTCCTATGACTCATATATTTCCTATGACTCATATTTCCTATAACTCATATAGTACTACTCTATGGTAAGTGCCTTATTTTATATATTTTGAACTGTTAGATATATTGTTGAACAAGTATAAAAGAAGTACGAATTCCCCTCTGGAATCCCCTCCTCAGACTACTTAGACTACTTAAACAGACAACTATAGACTATAGATCAGTTAGTTAGCAAATAATCTAAGCAGAGATTATACTTGTTAATTAATATTCCTAATGAAACTCTCCACCTCATAACAACTATCCTTCTAAGGTAATCCCTTAGCAGAACCAGTATACACATACATCTATTCTAGCGGATATAGATTGTATAAACAGTACCGAATAACTATTATCTAATATTATTCATTATATTTTTTTTAATATCCAAAGTTAATCTCTATTACTCATAACTCCTTATCTCAAGGCCTGATCAACCTTGACGATACTCTTTTATACTTTTTAGTATAATGCATCTTGAATACAATAATGACGTCATAAATTTAGCTAGCTATAATAACTAATGAGATATGAGACTCTCAACTGTAGTATAAGCATAAGACTTAGAAGCAAGCTAAGTAGAGCTCTAACGAGCAGTAGTTCCCCACATAAAAGTATTCCACCCCTATTCTAGATACTTTTCCTAGTACTCTCGACAAATCCACTTGCACTCCTGGTAATCTAAAATACCACACTAGAAACGAAAAATATAGTATATTATCGAAAAACTGGCACTATAGGTCCCAGGAATAATCAGTGCAACAAAGAAATGATACTCATTCCTCAGCTCATAAACTACATCTTCTACACCAAACAATACTTCAAAGAAAGTATTATCTTTATTTAAGGCGACACCAGACCCAGAAATCCTAATAAAAATCTCAACACCTTCAACATCTACTTCAACATTATGATTAGAAAATGAAATACTCTTGCTGGACAACTCAGAAGTAGAAAATAAATCAGGTCCATAAAACGTATTCAGACTCTGCTAAGCTACCGTATCCTTATCACTATCAATTAAGCCAACATTATCCTTAGTCAAATGGATATCCAACAAATCTTCTTTAACAATACTATCAGAACAATAAAACACTAAAGCGAAAAAGTAACTTGAAGATCGAAGTTATCAATCTAAACTAATAGGTTGCAGAGCGATAATCGACATCAAAGCGAACTTAAAACAAGAATTAGCATTAGATAGAATAGCATCTATAGCTAGAAAACGGACTAAGAAGTCAAGATATTTAACTATGCTGCCAGCAGAAATTCAAGAGTTAGTCAAACATATACTGAAAAAAGCCCGAATTATAGATTTTCAATATTCAAAAGTAAGAGATATTGAAGGAGATAACAGAATAATCATAGGAAGTAGTTCCTTTACTCAAGATTTACTTTATGAGGCTACTCTTAATCTCATTCTTCCACAAGTATCAAAGGTATTTTAGAATGAATATAGAGAGGAGATAATTGAAATCTTGAAATACACACAGATTTTAGGAATAATACAAGAATATCATCTAGCGAATACTATACTTCTAGTGGAAGCGGCCGTAAAATATTCTCTATAGTTCAGTACATATCGATTCTTAGATTAAGAATTGGAAATGAATGCCTATCTTAGGAAAGAACTAAAAAAACCGATACTTGGACTCTTAAAAGAAAGAAAATGGCTTATAAAAGAATAAGATGATATAATGGCTTTTATATTATATAGTATTCACCTAAATGAAACCAAAACCTCCTTAGAAGATTGGTTTAAACCCATACCAAATATGCCTAGAATGTTTGTCTGGACTCTAATAAAGGATAAAGGCAAAGATAAAGAGTCTACTCAGAAGAATACTATATTAGCACAAGAAGTAGGAAGCTCTAAATCTCCTCTATCTCCTCTAGACAAAATACAGGAACTGGATGACGATAAAGAAGATGAAGATAATAATAGCAATAGCAGAAGAAATGAAAATATTGGTCAATAATAACAATAACAATTTGGAGTATAAGGTGAACTAAACAATAATGACCCAAGGAATAGCTCTAACTCAGATGATAGTAACTCATTAGTAGCTAGTATACCCAAACCTAAAACAACTCAATAAGAAAAATCAATAGAATATCAATAATGGGAATCTACTAGTAGAATGATATTGGCAAACAACCTTACCTCAATCAAGAAAATTAAAAGAATCAAAATTAATTTATTAAAAAAACTAGACAGCACTGACAAGAAATAGTGAGACTTACAATATTTTGACTCTTGGGCTATGGCAATTCAATGCTGGTTAAAGATAATAGAAATTGATTTAGCGAAGACCGAAGGGTTAGAAATTCTAGGATTTCTACTTCAAGGAAGTGCACTCACAACTTATAATTAATATCTAAGAGATAAAGAGAACAAGATAAAATTCTTTGGCTTTATAATGGTACTTAGAGATTTTTTGATACTGTTTACTAGCAAAGACATTTTATGAAAGCAATAGGAAACTGCTACACCTTACAAGGATAGACGATATATGAATATCAAACAATTTACCAACTGGGTCACTGAAATGCAGATTAAATTAATTGATACTAAGGGTAAACAATCAATATCAGAAGAAGTCAAAAGAAGAAAGTTTCTTAATTACCTACCTGCATATATGTCAGTAATATTAATTCCATTAATCAAAAACAAATAGATATATGACCAACTTATGTATTAAGCAGATTTATATGAAGTATCAAAGAAAAAAATTACTCCACCATATACACCAATTAGATCCTACTAACTAAATCGAAAATTAACTAAGCAAGACCGAAATCAATGAAGAGACTATAATCGATATGGATCAAACCACAGCAATGGCAACAAACCCTTCTTCAAGACCAGTCATAATAAACAAAAGGAATCTAATTAAGATACCATCATAAAAATATTAGATAATAAGACAAGAATGTAACTGATAAGAGATAAGAAATGTCTATAGTATTGGAACTCCAGATATTCTTACAAGGATTATAGAAAGCGACAGAAAAAGGTACTCTTACAAACCGCAGCACAAGATCTCACTACAACTGCTGCATCGAAAGTTAACAAGGATAAAATTAAGGAATGACCCTTATCGACACAATTAATTAACTATAATAAGGTTTATATTAGAGTAAATGACCGACCAGCTCTGGTATTGATAGATCTCTAAACTAAGGGAAGAGATTTAATAAACTCTACATTTGTACACTTGTATGAAATATCAACAAAGAGTATTAAAAAAATATCTTTAAGTATAGCTATAAAAGGATCTAAGGTAATAATTGATAAGACATATACAATCAAGTTAGATTGGATAGAATATATAGAAGAATGCATCTTCTATGTAACACATCTCAATAACTAAGATATGATTCTTAGAAAACCTGCATTTACCAAGGTTCGTACTATAATCCTTGTAGATCAGGAACTAATTACTATCTAGCCTAAAAATATTACTTATTTTCTCTTAAAAACGTAGAAAAGTTATAGAACAACTGAAAGTAGAATTAGAACTACATACTGAGAAGTAACTTGTGAGACAGTTACAGATTATAGTGGACTAAACGACTGGGATACTATTAGCGATATAGAAGATACTAATATAGAAGTAGATATTATAACTGTAGTCTCATCTATGCAAAAGCAATTTAATCCAATAATAGAATTTCTTAAATTATTTCCAAAAGAAATTCTATGGGACTTATCACCTCTCAGAAACATTAACTACCATATCAAACCCAAACCCGAAGTAATATGGATACCATAATAGAGACTATCAGGCCATCAATTTAGACAATAAATCTATGACAAAATTATCGCAGATAAAAAGACAAGACAAATCTACTAAGCAGAAAATAACACCAACGGAGTCACCATATTCATAATCTCTAAACGAGACAAACTGGAAGAAGCTAGATTCATTAATGACTGTCAAAACTGCAATCTTATAGTCAAACTAGACTACACACCACTACCTGATATTAATAAATTAATTGAACTAGTAGCGGCAAATCCTGTTTGGTCAAAATTAGACCTAGTAAATAGCTACTATAATATCAGAATCGATCCAAAATCAGAGAAATACTCTACGTTCTTGATACACTTAGGATATTATAGAAGCAGAGTTATATAATAAAGAGACTATAATAAACTAGCTACTATTTTCTGAGCAATACATAAAGTATTCAAGGATAGGCTCTATAAGGATTTAATAGTCTATATTGACGATATTATTATCTTTACTGAAATCTATGAATAGTATATTATTACTTTTATTATAATATTATAATACTTATAAGATAAAGGATTCTTTTTGAAAATAAATAAATATCAATTCTTTATAGACAGATTGGAAATCTTAGATTATATTTTGGCTTTAGATAGACTACATATTAATTCTGTAAAGAGAATAATAATATTAATCTTTCCCACTCCTAAGAAGAAGAAAGACCTCTGAGGCTTTTTTAGAATTATTAATTATCTTAGTCGTTTTATTCTTAGCTTAGTATCTTATACAAGTACATTATCGGAATTTTAAGGAGAAACCAAAAAATGGAAATAGACAGATACATATAATACAGTATTTAAAAAACTGAAAGAACTCATCAATTCTCCTTATGTTTTAAAACCATAGAATAATGTATATACTAAACCCAAATACTTAATTTGTGATTCTAGAAATATAGGTTTAGGATCTTAGAATGGTCAAAGCCCTCTTACTCATATCAGACCATTATTCTTTCACTCTAGAAAATTTAATCTAGCTTAATTAAACTATCTAACTTTCCAAAAGGATTTATTAGCAATTATTGACTCATTAAAATTTTTTGAAGTACAACTTAGAGATTACAAATTTACTATCCTTACATATCATAAACTATTGGTCACTTTTCGCACTCAGAAACCTACAAGCCAAAAACTCAGACAATAGTAGGAAGTCTTCATGGAATTTGATTGCAAAATTCAATATACAGTAGGAAAGGAGAACTTTATAGTAGATGCTTTATCGAGAAAGTATAAATACCCCAATATTCGCACTACTGAGGATGACTATTTTCCTACCAGCAGTAACCCTCCTCCTTATCTTTATACCAATGCCTTAGTCTCTTCTTCATACCCTCAAGCTTTATTATCCAAAATAGTTTCTCATAGAGCCATCAACTTTTAGTATGTCAATTGTGACTTCAACAAGTATAATAGAAGAGCTGCGGAGCTCAGACACTATTTTACTTACTCTTTTTATGAAGCTGAAGACAAAGTAGAAGATGACTATGAGTATGAAGTACTTAGCTATAGGTCAGAAGTCTCCGATAAAGGATTTCTCATATCTATTGATACTAAATTATTCAATGGGTACTAGCCCAATAATATTGAAGAACCCAAGGAAGAGCTAGCTCAACAAGAAGAAACTAAAGACGAAGAAAAGGAGCCTTTGACTTTTACATCAATATCAACTCCCATTGATATTACCCTCATCCATGCAAACTATCAGCAACATAAGTATATATATTAGTCTATATGCTAAGATTTTTACTATCATGTACATGGCAGCTCTCATATAATATGCGACTGTACATTTGTAGTTGAGATCTGTGCTATCTGCAATACCTTAAGATATAGCAGCCTTAACTATACCATCATGGATTTAGTTCTTCAGAAAGAGAAGGAATTCCTTGAGAACCGTTTGGATAACCTTAATACAGTCCAAGATTCTTACAAGGAAATAGGCGAATCAATTTCTGCTCCTCCTCCTACTAACTCTCGTGAAGAAGCACTCAATAACTATATGAGAGAAATCTGCTACAACATACCAATCGCACCTCAACAACTATAGAACCCTGTACTGATCTCTTCTAGAAACAACAATGGCAATATCTTCCAGACTACTGCAGTTACTACTTGTTCTCAGAAGAGAGTAGCAGTTGACGAAACTCTTGCTATTATTCCCGCTGAGTCATCCCGATCCTTCAGATGCCATTGCGATTTTTGCAAACGACTAGGACATAATACTACCACTTATGAAAAGAAGAAACCTATAGTTATCGATTTTAACCAGCAAATGGAACCAACTCTCGATAGGGTTATTGACAATAAGTATATCACAGATAGTTGTGAAGATAACTAGGATTTCTTTGTTACACAATGGTTGAATCTAGGAGACGGAATGAAAAAAGTATACTAAGCATATATGAAGGTATATCCTATTTGGAAGGATTACTATAATACCTTAGAATAGCATAAAGATTATAGGATTAGAGATGGATTCTTGTATATTAGGAACATACATAGACAATAGAGATTGGTCTTGCCTAGTACTTTTAATATTGGAGATAAGAACTATCTTGAGCTAATAATCAATAAAGTACATGAAACAACAGCTTATAGTAGAATTGAGAAAACCATAAAATATCTTATTAACTAATACTAATACTAGTCCTACTCTAATTCAGTTAAAGAGTACATTAGAAGTTGTGATACTTATCAATGGACAAAGTATTCCAATAAACTACTTCTCGGAATTACTACTTCTTTATATATACCAAAAAGACTGTGGTCGGATATTTTGATGGATTTCCTTAAGTTAGTTCCTATCTTTATCAAATATTCTCTTTTGTATCCTAATATTTTTACTGATAAAGAACATATTATCTATATTTCATGCCTTTAGACAATTGTCAATAGACAATTAGGATTTAAGTTTCTTATCCCTATTCCTGACAATTTCATAGCTAAACAATGTACTGTTTCTTTTGATATTTATATAGTTCCGATTATAGGATATCCTTTATGTATTATTTTTCATCGTGACACTCTTTTCATATTATTACACTTTCAGGATTGGGCTAGGAAGAATAGAATCAAATTGGAACCATCTACTACATATTACCCTCATATAGATGGATAATCTGAGATCGTAAATGAGAAAATCTTGTAAGTAGTGAGAGTATGTAAAGTCGAAGGATCTGACTAGCTACATAAATTATCTGAGATTCAGTTGAAGTTGAACTTTAGATATAATAGTACTAGAAAAAGTAGTCTCTTCACAACTTACTAGGAATTAGCCTATACCAAGGAGCCTCCCTGCTACCTTATCCTATTAACGCATTTACACCAGCAAATAAACGTCACAATAATACTTCACAAATACTCTATGATACCAAGAAGACATAAGTGATATAAGCAAACAAATATTATAATACAGTTAAGTTCTTAGTTGGACAATAAGTGATCTTATCCTCAGAAAACATAAACATACCAAATATTTCACCCAAGTTAAAACCTTAATGGTTAGGCCCTTTCTCGATCATATCTACTAATCATGCTTGAAATAATTATAGTCTGGACTTATCTCCTCAATCTGACCTTAATCTCATATATGATACCTTTCATATTTCAAAACTCAAACCGTATTATCAAAACAATCATACGCAGTTCCCTAACAAACGATCTCTAGAACTGGGACTAATTAATGATGATCGATATGAAGTTGAAAAGGTATTGGAATTCAGAATAATACTACAATCTAGTGAATATCAATATAAGGTCAGATAGCTAGGATATACTTCAGAACATGATTCCTAGGTAAATGCTAAAGATATTACTACTGAAATCCTTTAGAATTTCTGTGTTAAAGGAAGTCTAGAAGACATCTTTAAGAGATAATGTACTAAAAGAGGAAAATAAGGACTTTGGATAAGAGATAAGATTTAAGCTCTTATTCAGTAAGAATGAGACTATGTTATGAATAAATCCCCCAATGATAAATATATTAATACTAATATACTTCAACTATCCCTTAAGATAGAATACGTAGAAGCTAGGATTGCAGAATAGAATTACTAATATAGTAAAATCTATTCAAAGTAGGGAAGTGTAATAAGAGATAATATTTCTTATTATTTTATTTATCTCATATTTTCTATATTTGTTATTATTTTATGTATACTAAATCTAGTAGTTAATTATTTAGTGGAACTTGCCGTCTTATATATACCCTCAAAGATATAGCACAGCCTCGGTATAGCCCTGTTCCTATAACTCATATATTTCCTATGACTCATATATTTTTTATGACTCATATATTTCTAATAACTCATATTTCCTATAACTCATATAACATTACCCTACGGCAAGTGCCGTATTCTATGTATTCTGAACTGTTAGATATGTTATTAAACAAGTATAAAAGGAGTACGAATTCCCCTCTGGAATCCCCTCCTCAGATTACTCAAACTACTCAGATAGATAACAACTGACTATAGATTAGTTAGTTAGCAAATAATCTAAGTGGAGATTATACCTGTTAATTAACGTTTCTAATAGAACTTCCCACCTCATAATAACTACCCTTTTGAGGCAATTCCTTAAGAGAATCAGTATATATATACATTTGTTCTAGTAGATATAGATTATATAAATAGTACCGAATGACTACTGTCTAGTATTATTTATTATAAAAGTGTCTTGATGAGATTATCAGGAAATGTCATTTTCGGGTTGCTAGTTAGCTTGCAGACTATATAGAAAATGCAATAATAAATAAGATTTATACTACTAGGTATCTAATATATAAATATCCTCAAGAACAACTAGGCCAGTTTCAGGAATATCCTATATACAATGCTGAAAAATAGTGATAATAGGTTAACAAATCAGATGCTATAAGTCTTCATGATAATAGAGTGAAATCTATCAATAATACACTATGGACCCTGAAAGATGCAGTCCTACAAGAACTTATTCGATCTAATATCCTCTATACTATACTCTTATAGAATCTGTAACATTTTATGGATTAGATCAAAGGGTTTTTGGAAAGCCATAATAGACTTCCCATATTTGATAATATCTGGAGTTCATTGCCTTGCTACCCTAGCAATCACGTGCTATGTAAATTATATAGGCTTTTGAGTCAGCTCTCCAATAAGGAATTGTAATCAATTTTGAGAGTTATCTTAGGGGTTTTCACTACTTTTTTGTACTACAAAACGAATATAGTGCATCTGATAGCAGCCTAGGAGCGAGATTTCAAGAAAGCAATTACTTGTGTATAATACTTGACTGATTTTGCCCTCCTTTCTAGGTATTGAGGTCATATCAATAGTACTATAAAATATATATAAGAGTATTTATAATGATTCTATATAATAAAGGATGTTTTTTTACGATATCTAGCTAGTAAGGCTACAAAAGCCTAGGCAGATATAGTTTTGAAAAAGCTAATGAAGTGGAATTAGAGTTGCAACCTTGAAGAGGATGCCAGTAGATACACAGCAACCCAAAAGACTTATACTATAGTAGAAGATTGAGAAGAGCATATATACTTAGTGAATTAGGTTCTTATGAAGGATTCAGATTTCAATTTCCTAAAGATTTATCTGATTATATACTGGACTAACCAAATCTTCTGCTATGGCAGCTTGCCCCAATTCTTAATAGAGGTTTGTGAGACTTCACATAAGTAATTGAAGAAGGCATATTGTCAGAGTAATTATGTTGACAGTATCCCCCAAGTTATCTAGGGTTGTAGCCGATATTATAGCTTCTCTGTAAGGGAATTAGAGATGGCAGTATAGACAGAGGAAAATCTAGAAATTTAGGGGAGATTGAAAGATATAGTGTATTCAAAACCAGGAGGTATAGAGCTAATTATTGCAGAATAAGCCATAATTTTTATAATACTGAAAGAGAAGTGTTAGATCAAGATAATAAAGAATATATTAGCTATGGCAGATGAGTTCGGGGTTCTAGAAATCGATGAGCATTTGTAGTAGTTTTTTGAGGATAATATTTATATAATAGTAGATCACCTTCAATTAAATACAGAGAGAATTTTATTGAATACAGAGGTGCAAGCTTATAATACAGTTGAAATTCTTATACCAGATCAGAATATAGATAATAATAACTATTATCAACTGCAGTATATATATATAACCAGTGGTATAAGTTCATGGAAAAAGGAGGCAAGAAGGGATGTGGTTTGGGTATATATAGAATCTATGAGATTATGGCTAGCATCTATTATAAAAGCTTTAAAGGGTTACCATAGTTGAGTTATAGGCTTTTTAAATATATTGTTTATAGTATAAGGGACTAACAACAAGTTGTATAAATTGGGATATATAATGCTGTTGGATTGGATAGGGAAGAAGATGTCACATAGCCTTGAGGGGATATCCTATATATAAGAATTTAAATGTTAGGGAGAGCAAACTATTATATAGTTATGAGTAATTAAAGGGGTAGTATATTTGATACCCCTAGAGCCGAAAAGAAAATGGATAGTAAATAATAGGATAGATTATTATGTATGGAATAAGATGAATAATAGATAATATAGAGAGTTATATAGGAGGATTATAAATGAAATAACATATATGAAATAGTCTTCATATTTTAGGTTAGAAGGTAGATATAGAAGAGTTATTAATATTTGTCATTTGAGATATTATAACAATATAGTAGAGAAGAAACTATTATTAGTATTACAAATGAAGAATAAGAAGAATATTATACGAGTAATAAAAAAGGGATATAAGGAAGTTAATAATATATATAGAGATATAAGGAAGCTGGTAATGTATATAGAGAAAATAAAGTTAGTTTAAGCTTGACAATATAGGTAATGTATATAAGATAAAATAATGTTACAATACTCAGTAGTATATTATAATATAATAAAATTTTTACTGATATAAACCTCTATTATTACTGCTGAACTATATTAGCTATGTATACATATATTAGAGGCCTAGCAATATTCTTACCTATAAGAACTAAACTTCATATATTATTATTAAGCTTAACCTTTACTATTACTATTGAGCTATATTAGCTATATGTATATATATTAGAGGTCTAGTGATATTCTTACCTATATATATTAAACTTCTTTCATCATTGCTAACCTTAACCTCTACTATTGTAGATGAGCTATATTAGCTATATGTGTATATATTAGAGACCTAGTTATGTATTCACCTATATAGACTAAACTTCTACTGTCATTGCTAAGCTAAACCTCTGCCATTATTACTGAGCTGTATTAGCTATATATATACATATTAGAGACTTGTCAATATTCTCATCTATATGTACTAAACTTCCATTCTTCTTGCTGAGCTTAACCTCCACTATTATGACTAAGTAGGGTTAGCTATATATATACATATTGGAGGCTATATACTTATCTATATAGACTAAACTTATGTTATTATTACTGAGCTAAACTTCTGCCATTATAGCTAATCAGTATTAGCTATATATGTATATATTAAAAGCCTGGCAATATGCTTACCTATATAGACTAAACTTCTACTATCATTCTTGAGCTAAACCTTCGCTATTGCTGCTAAGTTGTATTAGCCATACATGTATATATTAGAGGCCTGGCAATATTCTCACTTATATAGACTAAACTTCTATTATCATTGCTGAGTTAAACCTTTACTATTACTGCTGAGCTGTATTAGCTATACATATATATATTAGAGGTATAACAATATTCTCACCTATATTGACTGAACTTCTATTATTATTCTAGAGCTAAACCTCTATTATTATTACTCAGCTATATCTACCAATATTCTCTAAAGTTGTTGTATTTCTATAACTTGTGTTGAGGATAAAAAATCCATATTTATAAGTAGAGATGCTACCTATTATAGGTACTGTATAGAGGTATATTGGAATGGCCAGCAGGAGCTATACTAGTCACTACTACAGGGTATAATCTAGTATGCTTGACAGACTTTACAGCTGCCGGCTTGGTAATACTACCTTAAAATAGTAATAGGTTCTAGTATTGTTGTATAACTAACCATATACCATACTTATATAGGCAATATTCATATCAGGCTTCATGTGTAGTTAATCTAATAGAACTTCTCCATTTGTAATGGCGATATTGATGCCTTTATAGCTTTTATACTTAGTAGAAACTGATAGATATTAGGCTTATTCATATTAGATCTTTATATATATATTTATACTTATATTTAGACTAGTCATATTAAGTCTTTTTATGCAGATTCATACTATTCATATTATGTGAAAAGATACAATATAAACTGCCCAAATATAAGCATAAATATATATAAAAAGACTTAATATGACTAAGACGAATTTGTATAAAAAGACTTAGTGTGAATAGCCTAAATATAAGTATAAATATACATAAAGAGACTCAATATGAATAGCATAAATCTACATCAAAAGACCTAACAAGACTAGCCCAAATATAAATACAAATATATATACAAAGACTTAATATGAATAGCCTGAATATGAGAACAAATATATATAAAAAGACTTAATATAACTAACCCAAATATAAGCACAAATATATATATAAAGACTCAATATGAATAAGTTTAATATCTATTAGTTCTTACCAAGTATAAAAGCTATAAAGGTATCAATATCGCTATTGTAAATAGAGGAGTTCTATCAGGTTGGCTATATGTGAAATCTAATATGAATATTACCTATGTAGGTATAGTATACTATTAGCTATATAACTACACTAGTATCTATTACTACTATAAAGTAATATTACTAAGCCAGCAGCTATAAAGTGCATCAAGTATAGTAGATCATACCTTATAGTAGTAACTAGTATAGTCTCTACTAGCTATCCCAATATACCTCCATATAGTACCTGCTATGGGCAGCACCTCCACTTATAAATATAGATTTTATATCCTCAACATAAGTCATAGAAATACAATAAGTTTAGAAAGTATTAGCAGATATAGCTGAATAGCAATGGCAGAGGTTTAGCTCTAGAATAATGATAAAAGTTCAGTCCATATAGATAAGAATATCACTAGGCCTTTAATAAATATATGTATAGCTAATATAGCTTAATAGCAATAGCAGAGGTTTAGCTTAGTAATAATAATAAAAGTTTAGTCCATATAGGTAAGAATATTACTAGGTCTCTAATGTATATATACATAGCTAACATAGCTCAGTAGTAATAGTAGAGGTTTAGTTTTGCAATAGTAGTAGAAGTTTAGTTCATATAAGTAAGCACATCACTAGGTCTCTAATATATATATACATAATTAATACAGCTCAGTAGTAATAGTAGAGGTTTAGTTCAGCAAGGATAATGGAAGTTCAGTCCATATTAGTAAGAATATGTATTAGAAAAAATTTATCTCATATTGTATACATAGTATAAATATAATACAAATTTTCAAAACCTTGTATTACAAGCATATCTTATTTATATAATACTCTTCTTGACATGCTACTACTTACAACTCATTACTATCTTCTACCTTCCAGCATACAATTAGATGCTGTATATCTTATTACCAACACTTCCCCTTCTAATCCCAACTTTTCTAATATCATACATCTTTCTATTCTCATCCCTATATATATAACTACTTCTTCAATACTACTTAATAATATACCCTAATATTTTCTTTCCTAATATTACTCTCCACTATACTTACTCTGCTATTGTTTATATTTTATTCCTCCCTTTCTCAATATTAGAAACCCTAACCTATGTACTCCTAATATTCCTTGATCTCCATAATCCTTCATATTCGATCTTTACTTCTTTGAATCTTACTATTACACTTGATTATAACTAAATTAGATATAATATATGTGCTTCCTTTATCAATACTTCTCATACTCTACTATTCTATACTATAACTATTTTCTTCTATTCACATTTGTAATTATATACTCTCTGTATCTGAACTATTGTATATATTATCTCCACTATTGATTATATTCTTATACTAAACTAACATTATAATATTCTATAGACTCAATATCAAATATACTATATTTCAAATCCCTTTGTACATATGAAATCAATATAAAGCAAACTCAGATTGCAAAGGTAAATACAAGTAAATTAATAAACTAAAGATAAAATAAATACAAAATATATAAGTCCCTACCATACTAATATCTCCCAAGCTACTTCCATATTACCTTATTCTACTACATGTATCAGATGCTACAAGATCGATTTTATCTTACAATTGTCCTATGCTACCTACAATTCCTACCAGTCCCTATCCTTATCGATCTTTGGAGGTCTATCTCACTCAGTTGTACTCCCCTCATATTGACTATCTTCTGCACCTTCCGTGATCTTTTTAATAGCTTGTAGCTTATCCGTAGCCTCTAGAGGTTCCATTTCCTCACTTCTGGCGTCCGATCCTACTAGACTTTATGATAACATTATATTTTTCAATTCCTTCTATAGCTCTGATATGTATGATTCCCTTTCTTTGACTGTATATAGATTACTTGCCTCTATTTCAGCTTTCTTGTCAAATCTACTAATCTTTGTATACAAGTTTGCCTTGATATTTACCAATAGTAATATTTTAACATAGTTATCATATAGATCCTATGTATTTTGAAGGCGATGGAATAAAGTTGCCATATATTAGTCTATAGGCTTTTCAAGTCTGATTGAGTACTTACTGGCTACAGTTTTGTATTTGAATTTAATAGTCTTAGTTACTTGTTTCTTACTCTTCAATTCTTTGAGGTAATACTATATGGCAGCTACTATTAAGTAAATGAATACTGCATTGATATTGTTAAAGAACTTACTATCATATTTTTCTCTTATCTTAGGTCGCCAAAAGAAACATTTATAGATTAATGTTACAATTTCTACAGCTTGAAATCTATGACCTAGTATTTGTTCTCTCTATATTAAAGTCCATTGTCAATTTTTAGGCAATATACTAATCTTTTATTATTTATGCCTATATATAAATCGATCCTTGTATAACAACCATTCTACTTTCTTTGCAACCTCTTTCTTGCTCTAATAATTAAGTCAATATAATCATAAAATCTTCAATTGATACTTATGAATAATATAGAACCTATACCATGAATGAATACTTTTCAGCTGTATCTTGTTAGTAATCGGATATACAAAGGTTGTGAACAGTATACCAATACCTCATAGGCTTTCGTTTGCCTTAAGTAACTCTTTTCTTATTCTTGTACCCAGTCCCATGCTTTATCGATTAAGTTGATTATATCTAATGTAGTCAAGAATGGGAGTTTGAAAAAAGTATAATTAGTGACCCAATTCTAGGCAATATAACAAAGGCCTTATAGCTTGTGCAGAATTGATATAAATGATTGAGTCTTTCTACTATTGTTCTAGAGTCGTTTGATCTCCACAATATCTGATTCTGAACTTTTTCCAGAGTTTAGTACTTCCACTTTGGGCTCACCTTCATTTAAAGATATCTTAGTAACTTCCCTATTATTCTCTCTCACATTATCCTCTTACTTTCCAATTATATCAGTTTCTAGTCGATTCTAAATAAACTTATCATAATTAGAACTAACTTGTACTGTTTCTTAGAACTACAGATATTTGTTACCCTTGAGCTTATGAAGCTGCTCCTTCCACTTATATCTCAGTAGCCTATTGGATATAATACGTACTCCACACCTTGTAAAGACTGTTCTTTGGTCAGGGTCTACCTCTGCGGCTTTTGCAGTACGAGGTATTCAATATAACTGGAATCTTTATAATGAGTGGTAAATAGAGAGAATAGAATATAGTAGAAAAATAAATAATTATCAGATAGTTCTTACTTGATTTTTCCCTCAGGAATATAGCAGCTCACAGCTATATACCTCTTCTTCGCCCTTGAATTATTGCTTTTTTCTTGTGAGCCTAATCGGACACTTAGAGCCTCGATATAATAAGAGATGTTATTTCTTATTATATTAATTATCTCATATTTTCTATATCTATTATCATTCCATAACTGCCGAATCTGGTAGTTAATTATTTAGTGGAACTTGCCGTCTTATATACACTCTTGAAGATGTAGCACAGCCCTGACATAGCCTCGTTTCCTATGACTCATATATTTCCTATGACTTATGAATTTCCTATGACTCAAATTTCTTATGACTCATGTAGTACTACCTTGCGGCAAGTACTATATTCTATGTATTCTAAACTATCAGATACATTATTGAACAAGTATAAAAGGAGTATGAATTCCCCTCTGAAATCTCCTTCTCAGACTACTCAGACAGACAACAATTAACTACAGATCAGTTAGTTAGTAAACAATCTAAGCGAAGATTATACCTATTAATTAACGTTCTTAATGGAACTCCCCACCTCACAACTACCCTTCTGAGGCAATTCCTCTGCAGAACCGGTATATACATATATCTGTTCTAGTAGATATAGATTGTATAAATGGTACCGAATGACTACTGTCTAGTATTATTCATTACATTTTTTTTAATATCCTAAGTTAATCACTATTACTCATAACCTCTCATTTTGAGGCCTGATCAACCTTGACGATACTTTTTTATACTTTTTAGTATAACGTATCTCAAATACAATAATAAGGTCATAAATTTAGCTAGCTACAACAATAACTAATGAGACATCAGACTCTCAACTACAGTATAAGTACAAGACTTAGAAGCAAGCTAAGCAGAGCTATAACAGGCAGTGGTTCCCTATATAAAAGTATCCCACCCCTGTTCTTGACACTTTTCCCAATACTCTTGACAAATCTACTTGCAATCCTGACAATCTAAAATACTATACTAGAAACGAAAAATATAATATATTATTGAAAAACTAGCACTATAGGTTCTAGGAATAATCAGTATAACAAGGAAATAATTATCATTCCATGGCTCATGAACTTCCTCTTCCATACTAAATAATATCTCAACAAAAGTCTCAACACCCTTAACATCTACTTTAACATTATAATCAGAAAATGAAACACTTTTACCAGACAACTCAGAAGTAGGAGACGAATCAAGTTTGTAAAATATATTCGGACTCTGCTAAGCTGCCATACCATCATCACCATCACCCAAGCTAACATTATCCTCAGACGAGTAGATATCTAACAAATCTTCTTCAATGACACCACCAAAATAATAAGGTACTATAGTGGAAAATTAACTTGAAGATCGAATTTATTGATCTAATCCAACAGATTGTAGAGTGATAATCGATATTAAAGCGAACCTAAAATAAGAATTAGTATCAGACAGAATAGCATTTGTAGCTAGGAAATGGACTAAGAAGTTAAGACATTTGACTATGCTGCCAGCAGAAATTCAAGAGTTAGTCTAACATATATTGAAAAAAGCCCAAATTATAGATTCTCAATATTGAGACATAAGAGATATTGAAGAAGATAACTGAATAATTATAGGAAGTAGTTCCTTTACTCAAGATTCACCCTATGAGGCTACTCTTAATCTCATCCTCCCACAAGTATCAAAGACCTTTTGGAATGAATATAGAAAGGAGATAATTGAAATCCTGAAATATATACAGATTTTAGGAATAACATAAGAATATCATCCAGTGAATACTACACTTCTAATGGAAGTAGCCACAAAACATTATTTATGGTTCAGTACATATCTATTTTTATTCCAAGAATTGGAAATGAATGCCTATCTCAGGAAAGAACTAAAAAAATGGATACTTAGACTCTTAAAAGAAAGAAAATGGCTTATAGAAGAATGGGATGATATAATAGTATTCATATTATGTGGTACTCACCTAAGTAAAACCAAAACCTCTTTGAAAGACTAGTTTAAACTCACACTAGATATATCTGGAACGTTTGCCCTAACTCCTACGAAGGACAAAGGTAAAGGTAAAGAGTCTACTCAGAAGAATACTACGTCAGCATAAGAAGCAAGAAGTTTTAGCTCTCTTCTACCTCCTTTAGATGAAACACAGGAACCAGATGATGATGAAGAAGATAAAGATAATAACAGCAACAGTGGAGGAAATAAAAATATTGGTCAACAACCATAATAACAATTTGGAGTACAAGGCAGACTAGATGATAATAATTTAAGTGATAGCTATGACTCAGATGATAGTATCTTATCAGTAGCTAGTATATCCAAACCCAAAAGGATTCAATAAGGAAAATCAATAAAATATCAACAATGAGAATCTACTACCGGAATGATTTTAGCAAACAACCTCACTTCACCTAAAAAAATTAATGGAATCAAAATTGATTTACTAGAGAAACTAGATAGTACTGATAAGAAATAGCGAGATTCACAATATTTTGACTCTTGAATAATGGCAGTTCAATACTGGTTGAAGATAAAAAGAATTAATTTAGAAAAGACCAAAGCATTAGAAATTCTAGGATTTCAACTTCAAGGAAGCACGCTTATAACCTATAATCAATATCAAAGAGATAAAGAGAATAAGGCGAAATTCTTTGGCTTTATAATAGTACTTAGAGATTTTCTGATACTGTCCACTAGCAAAGATATTTTATGGAAGCAATGGGAAATTGCTATACTTTACAAGAATAAATGACATATGGGTATCAAACAATTCGCTAACTGGCTCACCAAAATGCAGATTAAACTGATTGATACTAAAGGTAAACAATCAATATTAGAAGAAGTCAAAAGAAAAAAGTTTCTTAATCATCTATCTGTATACATGTTAGTGACATTAATTCTTTTAATCAAAGATAAATAGATATATGACTAACTCGTATATCAAGTAGAGTCATATGAAGTGTCAAAGAAAGAAATTGCCCTACTACATATACCAACTAGACCCTGCTGACGAAATTGAAAATCAACTAATCAAGACTGAAATCAGCAAAGAGACTATAATTGACATAAATTAAATTATAATAATAGCAATAAATCCTCCTTCAAAACTAATCATAATAAACAAAAGGAATCTGATTAGAATACCATCACAAAAAAATTAGATAATAAGACAAGGATGCAACTGATAAAAGCTAAGAAATATCTATAGTATTAGAACCCTGAATATTTTTATAAAGATTGTAGGAAGCGACAGAATAAGGTACCTTTGCGAACTATAGTACAAGATCTCGCTACAACTAATGCATCGAAAGTTAATAAGGATAAAATCAAGGAACAACCTCTATTAATACAACCAATTGACTACAATAAGGTTTATGTTAGAGTGAACAACTGACCAGCTCTAGTATTGATAGATCTCCAAACTAAGGAAGGAGGTTTGATCAACTCTATATTTGTATACTTGTACAAAATACCAATAAAGAGTATTGAGAAAATAACTTTAAGTACAGCTGTGAAAGGATCTAAAGTAACAATTAATAAGACGTATATAATCAAATTAGATTAGATAGGATATATAGAAGAATGTATCTTCTATATAATATACCTAAACAACTAGGATATGATTCTCGGAGAACCTGCACTTACTAAAGTTCATGCTATAATCCCTACAAGTCAGGAACTAGTTACTATCTAGTCTAAAAATATTATTTGTTTTCCCTTGAAAATGTAGAAAAGTTCTAGAGCTACTGAAACCGGAATTAGAACTGCATATTTAGAAGTAACTTGTAAGATAGTTACAGATTACAGTGAACCAGACGGTTGGGATACTATTAGCGAAGTAGAAGATATCGATATAGAAGCAGATATTATAACTACAGTCTCATCTATACAAAAGCAATTTAATCCAATAATAGAATTTCCTAAATTATTTCCAAAAGAACTTCTATAGGACTTACCACTACTCAGAAAAGTCAACTACCACATCAAACCAAAACCTATAGCAATATAGATACCATGATGGAGACTATCAGGCCACCAATTTAGATAACAAATCCACGATAAAATTGCTAAAGACGAAAAGATAGGATGAATCTACTGAGCAAAAAATGATACCAATGTAGTCCTTATATTTACAATCTCTAAAAAAGACAAACTGGAAGAAGCTAGATTTATTAATAACTGTTGAGACCGCAATCTCGTAGTCGAACCAGACTACATACCACTACCTAATATCAATAAATTAATTGAACTAGTAGCGGCAAATCCCATTTAGTCAAAATTAGACCTAGCAGATGGCTACTATAATGTCAGAATCGATCCAGAAATAGAAAAATACTCTACATTCTTAATACACTTAGCATATTATAGAAGTAGAGTTATATAACAAGGAGACTGTAATGCACCAGCTACTATAGTCTGAGCAATCTATAAAGTATTCAAGGATAGGCTCTATAAGGATTTAATAGTCTATATCGATGATATTATTATCTTTACTGAGACTTATAAACAGCATATTACTACTCTTATAATAGTATTATAATGCTTACAAAATGAAGAATTCTTTCTAACAATAAGCAAATGTCAATTCTTTATATATAGACTGAAAATCTTAGGTCATATTTTGGCTTCAGATGGACTACACATTGATTCTATAAAGAGAACAACAATATTAACCTTTCCTACTCCTAAGAAGAAGAAAGACCTCTGAGGCTTTCTTAGAATCATTAATTATATTAGTTATTTTATTCCTAGCTTAGTATCTTATACAAACATACTATCGAAATTACAAGGAGAGACTAAGAAATGGGAATGGATAGATACATATAATGCAGTATTTGAAAAACTGAAAGAACTCATGAATTCTCCTCATATTTTAAAACCCTAGAATAATATATCTACCAAACCCAAATACTTAATTTGTGATACTAGTGATATAGGTCTAGGATCTTGGATTGGTCAAAGCCTCCTTACTCATATTAGACCATCATACTTTCACTCTAGAAAATTTAATCCAGCTCAATTAAACTACCTAACCTTCTAAAAGGAATTATTAGCAATTATTAACTTATGAAAATTTTTTGAAGTACAACTCAGAGGTTATAAGTTCACTATTCTTATAGATCACAAACTGTTGGTCACCTTTTGTACTCAGAAACTGGCAAGCTAGAAACTCAGATGATAGTAAGAAGTCCTTATAGAATTTGATTGCGAAATTCAGTATACAGCAGGAAAGGAAAACTTCATAACAGATGCTTTATCAAGAAAACATAAATACTCCGACGTTCCTACTACTGAGGATAATTATATTGCTACTAGTATTAACTCTCCTCCTTATCTTTATACTAACGCCTTAACTTCTTCTCCAAACTCTCAAGCTTCATCATCCAAAATAGTTTCTCATAGAGCTATCAACTTCTAGTACGTCAATTGTGACTTTAACAAGTACACTAGAAAGGGTGTAGAGCTCGGACACTATTTCACTTGCCTCTTCTATGAAGCAGAAGGTAAAGCAGAAGATAACTATAAGTATGAAGTACTTAACTATAAGTTAGAAGCCTCTAACAAAGAATCTCTTACCTCTATCGATACTGAACTATTCAATAGATACTAGCCTAATAATATTGAAGAACCCAAAGTAAAACCTGTTCTACAAACAGCAATTAGGGACAAAGAAAAGAAGCTTTTGACTCTTCCATTAATACCAACTCCCATTGATATCACCCTCATCCATGCCAACTATCAGTAATATAAGCGTATGTATTAGTCTATATGCCAAGATTTTTACTGTTCCGTACATGGCAACTCTCACATGATGTACAACTGCGCATTTGCAGTTGAGATCTATGCTATCTGCAATACCTTGGGACATGACAGCCTTAACTATAACCTCACGGATTCAGTTCTTCAAAAGAAGAAGAAATTCCTTAAGAACCATTTAGATAACCTCAATGCAGTACAAGATTCTTATAAGGAAATAGCTAAATCAGTTTCTACTCCTCCTCCTACCAACTCTTGTTAAAAAGCACTCAGCAACTATATAAGAGAAATCTGCCAAAATGAACCAATCGCACCTTAATAACCATGGAACCCTATACCAATTCCCTCTAGAAGCAACAATGACAATATCTTCCAGACCGCTGCAGTCACTACTCATTTCCAGAAGAGAGTAGCAGTCAATAAAACTCCTACTATCATTTCCGCCGAATCAGCTTGATCTTCCAGATGCTGTTATGATTTCTATATACGCTCAGGATACAACACCACTACCTGTGAAAAGAAGAAACCTATAGTTATCGATTTCAATTAACGAATTGAACCAACTCTTGACAAGCTTATTAACAATAAGCATATTACTGATGATTGGGAAGACAACAAGGATTTCTTTATCATTTAATAGTTGGATCTTGGAGATGGAATAAAAGAAGCATACCAAGCATATATAAAAGTATGCCTTATTTGGAAGGATTACTATAATACTTCGGAATAGTATAAGGATCATAGGATTAGAGATGGATTCTTGTATGTAAGGAACATACATAAACAATAGAGATTGGTCTTGCCCAGCACTTTCAATGTTGAAGGTAAGAACTATCTCGAGTTAATAATCAATAAAGCATATGAAGCAATAGCTCATAGTAGAATTGAGAAGACTATGAAATATCTTACTAAATAATATCAATACTAGTCCTTCTCTAAGTCAGTCAAAGAGTATATCAGAAGTTGTGATACTTATCAATGGACAAAGTATTCTAACAAACCATCTCTAGAAATTGTTACTCCTTTATATATACTAGAAGGACTATAGTCGGATATTTCGATTGATTTCTTTAAGTTAGCTCCTATCTTCATTAAATGTTCTCTCTTATATCTAAATATTCCTGCTAATGAAGAATATATTATCTGTATTTCATGCCTTTGGACAATTGTTGATAGACAATTAGGATTTAAGTTTCTTATTCCTATTCCTGACAATTTCACAGCAGAACAATATACCACTTCTTTTAATATTTATGTAGTCCTAATTATGGGATATCCCTTATGTATTATTTTTGATTATGACACACTCTTTATATCATTATACTTCCAGGATTAGGCTAGAAAGAATGGAATCAAATTGGAACTATCTACTATATATTACCCTCGTACAGATGGATAATCTGAGATTGTGAATAAGGAAATCTTGTAAGTAGCAAGGGTGTATAAAGTCGAAGGATCTGACTGGCTATATAAATTACTTAAGATTCAGTTGAAGCTGAACTCTAGATATAATAGTACTAGAAAAAGTAGTCCCTTTACTACTTTACTAGGAATTAGTACATACTAAGGAGCCTTCCTACTACCTTGTTCTATCAACGCATTTACACTAGTAAATAAACATTATAATAATACTTTACAAGCACTTTATAATGACAAAAAGACATAAGCAATATAGGTAAACAAATATTATAAGATAGTTAAGTTCTTAGTTGGATAATAGGTCATGTTATCCTCAGAAAATATAAATATACCAAATATTTCACCCAAGTTAAAACCTCGATAGCTAGGTTCTTTCTCGATTATATCTACTAATCATATTCGAAATAATTATAGTCTAAACTTATCCCCTCAACTTGACCTCAATCTTATATATAATACCCTTCATATTTCAAAACTCAAACCATATTATCAAAATGATCATACTCAGTTCCTTAACAGACGATCTCTGAAATCAGGACCAATTAAAGATAATCGATATAAAGTTGAAAAGGTATTAGAATTCAGAACAGTACTACGATCTGATGAATATCAATACAAGGTCAGATAGTTAGGATATACTTTAGAATATAATTTTTAGGTAAATGTTAAAGATATTACTACTGAAATCCTTTAGGATTTCTGAGTCAGAGGAAGTCTGGAAGACATCTTCAAGAGACGACGTACCAAAAGAGGAAAACAAGGACCTTGGACAAGAGATGAAACTCAAGCTCTTATTCAATAAGAACGAAATTATATTATAAACGAATCCCCTAATGACAAATATATCAATACTAACGTACTTCAACTATCCCTCAAGATAGGATATATGGAAGCTAGGATTGTAGAACAGAATTACTAATATAGTAAAATTTATTCAAAGTAGGGAAGTATAATAAGAGATGTTATTTCTTATTATATTAATTATCTTGTATTTTCTATATCTATTATTATTCTATAACTACCGAATCTAGTAGTTAGTTATTTAGTAGAACTTGCCATCTCATGTACACCCTCGAGGATATAGCACAGCTCCAGTATAGCCCTGTTTCCTATGACTCATATATTTTCTATGACTTATGAATTTCCTATAACTCATATTTCCTATAACTCATATAGTACTACCCTGCAGTAAGTGCCGTATTCTATGTATTCTAAACTATCAGATACGTTATTAAATAAGTATAAAAGGAGCATGAATTCCCTTCTGAAATCTCCTCTTCAGACTATTCAGACAGACAATAATCAACTATAGATTAGTTAGTTAGCAAATAATCTAAGCAGAGATTATACCTGTTAATTAATATTCCTAATAGAACTCCCTACCTCATGACTACCCTTCTAAGACAATTCCTCAGTAGAACCGGTATACACATATATCTGTTCTAGTGGATATAGATTGTATAAACAGTACTGAATAACTACTGTCTAGTATAATTTATTACACTTGATCAACCTCATCTAATAGTTTCATGTCATTATAAAAATTTACCTAATAATATCTTCACCTGTGATTCTTGTAACTACTTAATATTGTCTCAGAGTATGTACCAGCCAAAGTAGCCAGTATTAAATACTACCCATATAATACAATATATTAATTTAGTGCTATAAATAATAACCAGATAAACTAATAGTCAACCAATATAACCCTCTTCCAGCCCTACAGTAACCAAGTTAGAAACAGATCCTCTGTTTCTAAGCCGAGTTAGACTTATTTCTATCACTTTCTTCTCCCACTCCATCACTTTCCTTATCTGACTAAAGCTACTCATTTAAGTCCCCCTTTTGGGGCTCATCCCTAAATATAGTAATCGCAGCCATCTCTACAGCTTCTATAGTTTCGTTCTGCTCATATACCTCCATCACTATATATGCTGCCCCACGTGCCCTTATAAAAGACTTCCTATCCTATAGATTTAACTACTTTATCTAGCTAAATAGGATCTTTTCATTAGAATCCAGAATTTTATCCTTATTATATCCCTTAAAGTTCTTGTAATGCCTTTTGTACTTCTCTAGTTGTCATTTAAATTGGCCTATCTTCTTCCAGCATCTTGCCTTTCTATGCTCAAAACCATAGTCAGTCCTTGGCCAAGTCTTAGCCTTCTTTTTCCCAAACTTGATTAGATATAGCTTATTTTCAGAATCGGATACTATGAGGTTATAGGGATCTGCCTGCATATCAAACTTATTCTCTCGAAAATAGGGCCGATCATCAGAGGTAGGACTTTTTTTAGCCTTGTTGGCCCTACCAAACTATACTTGAAACAATAGCAACTTATATATACTATTTTCCACTATAAAAAAATTCACCAAATCATTATCCATTATCACCCATTCTATATCCTCTAGTATCATACTATCAAGTAGTAGCTTTATTAGCATACTAAATATTACTCCCACTATACGACCTTTAGGGATCTGTAGACAAATCCTCTCGATCAATTTGGCCAGTATAATCTTCCTTAAAGCTATAAGTTGCTTATTTCGGGTATTAGTTTAGTAATAGTTTCTATCTACTGGGTTAATATTAGTATCCTTATCTAGGTCTACAATGGCAACCCAAACTATGTAAAAGAGAATTGTAGTCGAACATATTGTCTCCACTCCTAAGTTATTTGCAGTATTTTCTTACCTTTATTTTGCTGATAATAAACCTTCCTTGGTTTCTATCTCTCGGTATTTTTTCAAACAATCTAGTAAGAGATAGTAGAATCTCTTTCTAGCTTTGTCCCCCTCTTTATCCTCTTTGGTAGTCATTACTAACTTGTGGTCAGATACTGAAAGTCTCTCTTTAGAATTAACAGCATACTGCTAAAATACCTCCTAAATAGCAATAGATATCCTATATTTACTAGTAATTCTCTTTGAGAGTGTATAAGCCTTCAGATATCTCTACTACTTCCAATACTCTTCCCAGTTATTATCTCCCTATCCCAGCTAGGTTTTTACATAGGAAGTTGACTGATCCTCTTTTATAGTAGCTTTTAATATATTGTTAGTGAATAAGTGACTACCTAATCTGGCAATACTCAATTAGTTTACTGAGTTCGTCCGATATCTAATTTATAATATATCTTAACAGGCTAATAGAACACACTTATAGAACTTTTGTATATAAGATTCAGAAGTGATATAGACAGAGGTAGATAGTTTGTTTACTACTAGATTATAGATTCTAATACATGAGATAGGCCCTTTATATATATACAAAGCTCTTTCATAGTATTTTCTACTATTAGAATAAAGACTAAAGCATTAGCTTTTATAATTTCCCAGTATATTCCAGTTTCTTTTATAGCCTCTTATGTCTAATGACCATTTGTTTAAATATTATTGTGTTTGGGACATAGTAACTTTATGAATATTTCAACCTAACCCTACATTCATAGATTAGAATCTTATGGAAACAAAGTATCAATTGATACTAATTCAATATATATCAGACTTCTGGTGAGCATTAATAACCTATTAATAGCATAGTTAGTTGACAATATAAATATATCTATAGAAATAAAGGTTATATAACTGGTAATGACCACAAACGTAGTCTAGTAGGCACTGAAAATAATATAATATCTAGAATAGATAATACTTATTTTAGAGTATGTATAGAATGAATAAAGGTTATATAATAGATATAAAGCAATCTTTGGCAACCGTTGTAGGAGGTTTGAAGAAAGGAATATGTAGCAATCCTTAGCAACTATATTCTAAAGAAATAGTATTGGCTTATAAAGAAAGTATAGCTCATTTTCAATTCTATAATCTTATACTAAGACCCTCTTTGTGACTGAGTGTATGGCAACTAATATATCGTTTTGTAACAATAGATGTATAGGGGCAATACGCAACTTGAATTAGGCTGAATTAAGCTAATCTAGTTGGTATAAGCCTCTCATGGAGAAAATTGAGCTAGCTTCTCTTGGTAGGAAACAAATATATCGTATTCCTACAAACTGTTCTTATTCTCTATATTGTTTATATAAATTCCTTTAAGTCCTGTCTAATGATTGCTGCATACTCTTTTTGCATCTAGCCTTTTAAAATGGCTGGTAAGTTTATGAATTATTTGGAAATAAAATATTCTAATATACTATATTAACTACTCAAAGGAAAATATGTAAACTAGAATATAAATAATAATCATTTAGAGGTACCATGACTGTTATCGGATATAACATAGCCTCATAATAGTACATGTTCCTTTTGCAATAAGGCTTTCAAATCAGCTGGTACCCTTGCAAATTATTTAAAGAAACAATACCCCAAATGCTGGCATTTATGCAAACAAGTAGCGATAAGTATAAGTAATATACAATGGGATACAGGAGGGTAACCAATAAATACAACACAGTCTACAAATATTAATAACTTTGAAGATGACTTGAGCTAGCTCTTTTTGAACCTTCCTGACTTTATATTATAAAATAAGACGAAGCTACTGGAAAAATAGTGAAAAGAAATTACCTATGATTATATAGACAGTTTGTATATAGAGGGTAAATAAGTAGATATAGTCACTCCCATAACAGACGT
This sequence comes from Tirmania nivea, assembly GCA_015179035.1. Taxonomy (NCBI): domain Eukaryota; kingdom Fungi; phylum Ascomycota; class Pezizomycetes; order Pezizales; family Pezizaceae; genus Tirmania; species Tirmania nivea. Next base: position 59,430 of record WHUY01000100.1, on the reverse strand, counting down.
TATATATTTTCCTGTAGACTATAAAGCTGGCAAGGTTATTGCAGCATACCCCTTAGTTTTATAAAGGTAACTAATATATAATTTCTTTCAACCCTTCTAAAATACCCTAGATTTCAAACTTGCAAGATTTCTATATAAAACCTATATACCTAAGGCTTAGGTCGATATATTCTTTAAGGATAGCTTCTTTGAGCAAAATATAAACTTAGAAAAGTCTAGAATGGATGCTAATTTAAGATTTTCATTCCGATCCACTTCTATTTTGTATTAGAAGATTGACCAAATAATTACCAATCTACCATAGAAGAATAGGTTTATTGACTTTAATCTGGCAAAAAATATAGAGTTTTAGTACCAGAATATTTTGGAGTCATTAAAGTACCTACTATGTTGCAAATCCTTTATACTTCACATATACTGGACGCTGGTCAGGTAGTTCAACATACAGTAGGAGAAGGTTTATATAGAGATGAATACTATATCATAGTGGTGAGATACACAGGTATGCAATTGCCCTATTTGTGACATATAGGTACTACATTTACTAGTTATTTGATTACTAATTTTAGAGCTCAGATGATACTTTTTATAGGTACTACATTGGTTCTAGTACTCTTTATATCCGATGCCACCCACCTGACTAATTTTTTGGATGATAGCAAGGTATGACCGATATATATGAGTATTGGTAATATCAAGTCTAGAGTTCAGAATAAACCTATATCTCATATGTGGATACTAGTTGTGTTACTACCACATAGTCTAAAGCAAGTTAAATAAATCCTTGGCTAGTTAGAAGAGAAGTAGGAGTAAGAGGCTATTCAGGTTTTGTACGATCTACTTAGGTTTATCTTACGTCTATTATCAGATACTATACAGGATGGGCTAAAAGTAAATTGTATTGATAAGGTTATTAGGAAATATTATTTTCGAGTTGCTAGTTAGCTTGTAGACTATATGTAAAATACAATAATATATAAGATGTATGCTACTAGGTATCTAATATGTAAATATCCTCAAGAGCAACTAAGTTAGTTTTAGAAATATCCTATGTATAATGCTAAAAAATATTGACAATAGATTAATAAATCGGATACTATCAATCTTCACAATAATGGAGTGAAATCTATCAACAAAGTACTATAGACTCTAAAAGGTATAGTCTTATAAGAACTTATTCGATCTAATATCCTTCATACTATACTCTTAGAGAATCTGTAATATTTGATAGATTGGATTAAGGGGTTTTTGGAAAGCTATAATAGGCTTCCTGTATTTAATAACATCTGGAGTTTGCTGCCTCACTATCCTAGTAATCACATACTATGTAAATCATATTGGCTTTTAAGTCAGCTCTTCAGTAAAGAAATATAATCAATTTTAAGAGTTATTTTAGGAGTTTTCACTACTTTTCTATACTGCAAGATAGATAAAGTACGTCCAACAGTAGCCTAGGAGCGAGATTTCAAGAAAGCAATTACTTATATACAATACTTAACTGATTTTATACTCTTTTCTAGGTATCAAAGTTATACTAATAGTATTATAGGATATATATGAGAGTATTTATAATGATTCTATATGACAAAGAACGTTTTTTTATGATATCGAGCTAGCAAGGCTATAAAAGTCCAAGCAGATATGGTCTTGAAAGAGCTAACGAAGTGGAATCAGAGTTGCAACCTTAAAGAGGATGCCAGCAGATACATAGTAACCCAAAAGGTTTATGCTATAGCAGAAGATCGGGAAGAGTATATATACTTAGTGAATTAGATTCTTATAGAAGATTCATATTTCAATTTTCCAAAGATTTATCTGATTATATACTGGGCTGACTAAATCTCCTACTATGGCAGCTTGCCCTAATTCTTAATAAAGATTTGCAAGACTTTATATAAGCAATTAAAGGAGGCTTATTATTAGAGTAATCATATTGATAATATCCTTTAAGTCATTCAGGGTTATAGCTGATATCATAGCTTCACTATAAGGGAATTGGAGATAGCAGTATGGGTAGAGGAGAATCTGGAAATTCAGTAAAGGTTAAAAGATATAGTACATCCAAAATTAAGAAGTATGGAGCTAATTGTTGTAGAACAAGCTATAATTTTTATGATACTGAAAGGGAAGCATTAGATTAAGATAATGAAAAATATATTAGCTATGGCAGATGTGTTCAGGGTTCCAGAAATTAGTAAGCATTTGCAGTAGTTTTTTGAGGATAATATTTGTACAATGGCAGATCACCCTGAATCAGATATAGAGAGGATTTTATTGAATATAAAGGTGCAAGCTTACAATACAGTTGAAATTCCTGTACCAGATCAAAATATAGATGATAATAGCTATTATTAACTATAGCATATATATATAACTAGTGGCAAAAGTTGGTGGGGAAAAGAGGTAATGAGAGATGGAGTTTAAGTACATATAAAGTCTATGAGATTATAGCCAGCGTCCATTACAGAAGCTTTAAAGGGTTACTATAGTCAAGTCATAAGCTTTTTAAATATATTGTTTATAGTATAAAGGACTAACAATAAATTGTACAAATTGGGATATATAATGCTACTAGATTGGATAGGGAATCAGACAGTATATAGCCCTGAAGGAATATCCTATATATAAGAATTTATATGTGGAGGAGGGCAGACTATTGTATAGTTACGAGCGATTAAAGGAGTAGCACATTTGATATCCTTGGAGCTAAAAACAAAATAGATAGTAAATAATAGAGTAAATTATTATATGTAGAATAAGATGAATGATGAATAGTATAAAGAGTTATATAAGAGGATTATGAATGAAATAAAGTATATAAAATAAGTTTCATATTTTAGGTGAGAAAGTAGATGCGAGAGAGTCATTAGTATTTGTCATACAAGATATTATAAGAATATAGTAAAGAAGAAACTATTGTTAGTATTATGAATGAAGAGTAGGAAGAATATGATACGGATAGTAAAAAAGGGATATAAGCAAGTTGATAATATATATAGAGATACAAAGAAGCTGGTAATATATATAAAGAAAATACAATCAGTTTAAGCTTAATAATGTAGATAATATATATAAAACAAAATAATGTTATAATACCCAGTAGTATATTATAATATAATAAAATTTTTGCTGATATGGACAGGCCTGTAATATATGCATATATAATTAATACAGCTCAATAGCAATAATAGAAGTTTAGTTTAGCAAAGATAATGGAAGTTCAGTCTATATTAGTAAAAATATCTCCAGGCCTCTAATATATATACACATAATTAATATAGCTCAGTAGTAATGGCGAAGGTTTAGTTTAGTAAGGACAATGAAAGTTTAGTCTATATTAGTGAGAATATTGCTAGGCCCCTAATGTGTATATGTATAATTAATATAGCTCAACAATAATGGTAGAGATCAAGCTCAGTAACTATATATAAAGTTTAATACATATAGATAAAAATATCGCTAGGCCTCTAATATATATATGTATAACTATCACAGCTTAGTAGCAATGGTAGAGGTTTAGCTACATAATAATAGTGGAGGTTTAGTTCATATAGGTATACATATTGCTAGGCCTCTAATGTGTATACACATAGCTAATACAACTTAGCTATAATAGCAGAGGTATATTTTAGTAATGACAATAAAAGTTCAGTCCATATAAGTAATCATATAGTCAGGCCTCTAATATATATATACATAGCTAATACAGCTCAGCCGCAATAATAGAGGTTAAGCTTAGCAATAATAATAGAAGTTTAGTGCATATAAGTGAGAACATTACTAGGCCTCTAATATATATATATATAGCTAATACAGGTCAGCAGTAATAGTAGAGGTTTAGTTCAGTAATAATAGTAGAAGTTCAGTCTATATAAGTGACAATATTACTAAGCCTCTAATATGTGTATATATAGCTAACATAATTTAGTAGCAATAGTAGAGGTTTAGTTCAGTAACGAGAGCACAATTTAGTCTATATTAGTAAGAATATTAATAGGTGCCTACAAGCTATATTACTATACTTTTACTTCCTATAGTGCTCTGCCTCCACTGCCAATAGGACCCTGCCTCTATACTAATAGTTCTTTGCCTCGGCTGCTGATAGTACTCTACTTCGGCTGCTAATAGTACTGCCGATAGTACTTTGCCTTCATCACTAATACTGCCTTACCTTTTATCTCACTATGGCCTTATCTGTAATATACTAGGATACTTAGTATTGCTATATAATTGTCAGGTTCCATAGCTAAGTCTTGGAATCAAATATGGTTGGATATTAAAGTGCTAGCCTATTCGGTAAAGTTTAACCAGCCAAATTAGAAGGCAGTAGAGGTGGGGTAGGTATATTTAATGAATTATGGTCTCTTATAGTATTAGTTTTTAAGTATATAATGATTTTGTAATAGAATAGACTCTCAGTTTGTTTATATATAGGTACAATCTTATATGATTGATTTTATATAGCAATACTAGCTTGTAGGGAAGTTTAAGACTCATCCCTTATAGACAGAATAAGTAAGTCATTATTAGCAATTCAAGCAACTTACCTAAGGCACGTTGACACTAACCATATACCTATAAAGTCAGGAGTCAGAATATGTCGACTTGCCATCTAGAAGCAGGTAGTCAGAGCTATACATAAAGGATACTATAGGAGGTACAAGATTAGAATAGTAGGTGTAAGTATTCCTGGGTACCATTAGAGGTAGAGTAAACAGGATAGTATCAGAACACCTCTACAAAGTATTATGATGCCTAAAATTTCTTACTAATGATAGTGCCAAAAAAAGTAGTTCTTTTATAACTTTACTAAGATTTAGCATATATCAAGGAACCTCTCTGCTATCTTGTCCTATTAATACATTTGTACTATCAAATAAAAGTTATAATAATATCTTATAAGTATTCTATGATACCAAGAAGATATAAGTAACATAAGTGAACAAATATTATAATGCAGCTAAGTTCTTAGTTAGATAATAAGTTATATAATCCTCTAAAAATATAAATATACTAAATATTTCACCTGAGTTAAAAGCTTAATAATTAGGCTCTTTGTTAATTATAACTACTAATTATACTTAAAATAATTATAGTCTAGACTTATCTTCTTAACTTAACCTCAATCTCATATATAATACCTTTTATATTTCAAAACTTAAACTATATTATTAAAATGATTATACTCAGTTCCCTAAGAGATAATCTCTAAAACTAAGACTAATTAATAATGATTAAGATAAAGTTGAAAAGGTATTGGAATTTAAAAGGGTATTACAATCTGGTAAATATTAATATAAGGTTAGATAGTTAGGATATACTCTAGAATATAATTCCTAAGTAAATACTAAAGATATTACTACTAAAATCCTTTAGGATTTCTGGGTTAGAAGAAGTTTAGAAGACACCTTCAAGAGATAATGTACCAAAAGAGAAAAAGAAGGACCTTAGATAAGAGATAAAACTTAAGCTCTTATTTAATAAGAATGAGATTATGTCATGAATAGAACCTCTAATAATAAATATATTAATATCAATGTACTTTAACTATTCCTTAAGATAGGATCTATAAAAGCTAATATTATAGAACAAAATTATTAATATAGTAAAATCCATTCAAAGTGGGGAAGTATAATAAGAAATATTATTTCTTACTATTTTAATTATCTTATATTTTCTATATCTATTATTATTTTATAACTACCAAATCTAGTAGTTAGTTATTTAGTAGAACTTACTCTCTCATATACACTTTCAAGAGTATTATATAACCTTTGTATAGCTCTATTTCCTATAACTCATATATTTTTTATAACTCATATTTCCTATAATTCATATAGTACTGCCCTATAGTAAATACTATACTTTATATATTGTGATTTGTCAGATATATTATTAAATAAGTATGAAAGAAGTACAAATTCCTTTTTGAAATCTCCTCCTCAAACTATATAGATATAGATAATAACTTACAATAGATCAGTTAGTTAGCATATAATCTAAGTGGAAATTATACCTATTAATTAATATTCTTAATAGAACTCTCCACTTATTGACTACTACCCTTCCAAGATAGTTCCTCCATAGAACTAGTATATATAAACATCTGTACTAGCGGATATAGATAATATAAATGGTACCAAATGACTATTATTTAGTATTATTTATTATACTACCTAATAGGCGAAGTATTCAAGAGTTCGACCTCAGAAGTACGAGTTAACAATTTTATTAACTTCTCACTTAGGTTCGTCTTTGATAATAATGGGAGGTAGGGGTAGCTGAATTTGGCCTAGTAGGGGGTCTATAGAAGTAGGTTTAAAGAGTGATATGTAAAAAAGAGGGTGGATTTTTATTGAGATAGAAAGATCGAGCTTATAAGTATGAGATAAGATCTTTTAGGTAATTCAGAACTCACTAGGTTTCTGAAAGTCTAGCTTAGTCAAGTGGCAAGTTGTCTTGATATACTAGTAGAGGAGCTATACTTAATTATTAATATCTAACTTAGATAGGGAGATTTAGGATTTATTAGCTTATTCTAAGTAAGTTGCCTAGGCCTAAACTATTTCAGATTTAAGATGTATATCAAGTTTTGTAAGATAGTCTATATATTTCTTAATTATTGAAAGTGTTGGGAATTTTGTTATAGGGTTTTGGATAATTTGGTAGGGAGGATTTTCACTATATATAGCCTGGAATGGGGTAATACTAAGTATTAAGGATAGGATATTATTGTATGAGAATTTAGCTATGATAAGGAGTTTAGACTAGTTATCTTACTAGTAGTTATAGTAAATATTTAAGTACTATTCTATAATTGTATTAATTTTTTTAGTCTACCTATTAGTCTAGGGGTGGAAGGTATTGGAAACCTTTTACTAAATACTAATAAGTAAGATCAGGAATTGAATAAATTTCGAGAGAAACTAAATACCCCAATCAGATATGATAGAGTCTAGAATTCTATTCAAGTAGAAAATATTGTTAAAGAAGAGCTTGTCAATTTATTGAGAATTGAAGTTAATAGTGGTTAGAATATAGTATAATATCTTGGATAATCTATTGACTATAACTAATAATATATTGAATCTATTAGAACTAGGGAGTCCTATAATAAGGTTGAGAAAAATAGAAAACTATTTTTAGAATAGAACTTATAGGGGTTTAAGGTGACTATAAGAAGTATACTAAGTAGGTTTATTTTGAGTATAGGTATCATAGTTATAGATATGTTGGGTAATAGTCTAGCATATTTTTAGCCACTAGTAATCTTATGATATAAGTTTATAGATAGTGGCTTGGCCTAAGTATATACTGGTAGGATGATCATAGTAGTTGCAGAAGATATGGAGGTAAATCTTAAGGTTGTTAGAGATATAAATAAGGCTATTAATACATAATAGCCCTAGGTCTGAGATTTTATATTTAGACAAAAGAACTATTGGGTATTTCTTGGCATTAGTTACAAAAGTATAGATAATCTTTAAGGTGAGTTTATTAGCTTTAAAGGCTACAAAAATATTCTTATTATGTATACTGAAGGCTATAGACAAGGTAAGTTTTATAGTAGCTGAAAGAGAAAACCTTTCAAAGAGAATCCAAGCTTAGATAGGGCAGGAATGACTATCTTCTTCTTTAAAGAGATCTCTAAATTATCTAGTTAGTATATCTATCTTAGTATTATAGCTGCTAAAGTAGAAGATAATCTGAAAGTCATATTGAACTAATTCTTGGGCCTAGCGTACTTAATAGTATAAGAAGAGGGTTTTAAATATAAAAGTCTGAAGGTTATAGTAGTTAATCAGGATCATAAAAGGTTGAGCGGGCTAGTATAGGTAGATATACTATTTTTTGAGATATAAAACAATAGTAAGGAGTTCTTTATCTCCAATCCCATAATTATATTCGGCTGAGGACATTTGCTTGGAAATAAAGGTAATAGAATAGAGGATGAGTTTTTTGTTTTCTAGATACTTTTAGGAGAGTATTTTAGAAATGATATAATATAAAGTATCAGTTATTATGAAAGTTTCAAAATTAGAGTCAAAATATCAGAGAACTAGAATAAAGATAAAGGCCTTTTTAAAGAGTTTGAATACCTTCTTATAGGTAGAGTTCTAAGTAAAAGAGATATTCTTCTAAAGAAGGTTAAATAGGAGCTAGTAAAGATATGAATACTTATTGATAAACTACTAATAGAAGTTAGTAAATCTAAGAAAGTATTGGATATCCTTAATAGATTTCAGAGTCTTCTAATTAAAGATAGTATTGACCTTTTCGAGATCTATTTCAAGACTATATTCAAACATAATAAAACTAAGAAATATAGTTTTATTAACTAAAAATTCGTATTTTTTAAGTTTAATAAATAGTCCAGCTTCTTTTATTTTTTGTAGAACTTTTCGTATCTGTTCTTTGTATTCTTAAAAGGATTTTGAGTAAATTAAGATATCATCTTTATAGTAAATACAAAATATATTAAGGTATTTGCAAAAGGTATTATTCATAAACCTTTAGGTAGTTATTAAGACATTAATCAATTCAAAAGATATAATATAAAATTTAAAGAGTTCATAGTAGGTTCTGAAGATAGTTTTCTATTCATTATCTTTCTTAATTCAAATCTAGTTAAAGTAGGCATATAGGCTAAGGTAGGTAAAGTACTTATATCTATTGATTTGGTTAAGTATTTCTCTAATTTATAGTAAAGAGTTTTAGTCTTTAATTATGATATTATTAAGTATATAGTAGTTAATATAGAAGTAGAGAGATCTATCTTTTTTCTTGACAAAAAGGATTAGGGAAGTAGCTAAAGAAGAACTAGGTTTAATAATGGATTTAGAGAGATTCTTATCAATTTATTTCTGAACTTCTTTAAGTTTAGTATTGAATATAGAATATATATAGCTAAAAGGAGGTTTAATTACTTTTTAAAGTAGAATTGTATGATTAACATATCAGTAAGAAGGTGAGATTTAGGCTTTTTTTTCTAAAAAAAAAGATAAGTAATTATGATATTCAAGTAGAATGAGCTTAGTAGTAGATTCAGAATTATTATTATTATTTTCAGAGGAGTTGTATATTGCAGCAATATAGAGATGGGCCTCGAAGTCTTCAATAGCTACTTGGAAGATAGCTTAGGAGATGACCAAGATTTGGAGGAGGTTTAGGTTATTTCAAGTATATTTTAGATAGATTTTCAGTATTTGAGTTAGTAAGCAATCAGTAAAACAATACTCTAAGGTAAAGATAATAGTATTGTAAGCCTAGTTGATTGAGAAATTATAGCATTGGAGCTATGGTTTTCTAATAATCAGGTTCCAGCCAACTAATTTAGTGATATAGAAGATTAGTACCTCTAGATACTAGTTGATTATGAGTTTTAGAGTATAAGTATAGGTAATTTACCTTACTAAGGAGCGTTTATTATTAGTAAGTATAAGATCCTTAAGTTTTAACTTCAGATCTAAAAGTAAGTTCATATTTAAGGCAAAGTCAAGATCGATAACCTAGGAGCTTACTTTTGAATCTACTATATAAGTAGTAGAATAGTTTTCATTAACTATATAAGATAAGATAAGTAGATCCTCAGATCTTAAATTATAAGTAGAAGAAGAAGAAGAAGAAAGGATAGTAATAATAAAGATTTGGAAGGAATATATATGATAATGTTGACAAGCTAGTAGTTAATAAGACTTTTTAGAAATAATAGGTAAAATATAACTAGTATATACTAAATTAACTTCTTCCAAAATAGAAAATGAATTGAAACTAATAAAGAAAATAAAGTTAGAAAAGATAGTACTAGAATATATTCTAGGAATCTTCGATCAGCCATTATTAGTCGAAGAAGGTACTAGTTTTTTGGCACCTCAAAAGGTATTGGAGTGCCAGGAATAGAAGTGCAGAGTGACCTCTATATATAGAGATCTAGTAACATAGAAGAACTAAAGAGAAGATAAGAGAAAGTATATGGAGATATAAGGAAGTAAAGAGAGATATAAAAAAGAAGCAAGTATCCCATGAAATATTAAGTAAAAGAATATAAAAATATTCTAGAAAATAATAACTCTAAGTGATAAATATAAATATAAAGTTCTAATAGAATATTTAGATAAGTTCTAGCAGGTAGGTACTAGGCTTAAGATCTTCTAGATATAGTTAGTAATCTAGTAGGTTAGGGTCTAAGGTCAGAGGTAATATTATTAAGGTAGGGATACTAGCTAAAAAACTAGGATTAATCTAATAAAATTGTATTGGGTTAAGATTACATAGAAATAGATACAAATATATGCTGATGAGTATATGAGTTGTCAGTATAGTACTAAGGCTAGGGGATTAAAGAGCAAGATGAGGGAATGATCCATAATAATACTTTAGTCTATTATGCCTATAATTAGAAAATAAATTATAAAATATACTACAAGATAAGTATAATTTACTAGGAATTAACTTAATAAGTTTTTGTTAATTAATAATTTAGTAAATCAAATTATAGAAGATTATTATAAAGTAGCTATAGTACTTAATAAGAAGAGATAAAATATTATATTAAAAAAGAAAGAAAAAGAAGAAAATATATCCTAATCTTTGCTCTTAGTAATAATCTAAGAGTTAACTTTACTTAACTCTAGTTTAATCAATATTTATCTATATTAATACTAGAGTAGAATATAATAGTATATAATTGTAATACTTAATAGTATATATACAGTATCCTAGCAAAAGTGTTTGTGGTCCCCCCTGTATAATATGCAGTACCTGCAGCTCAAGATAATAATGCAAGGAAATAAGATATATTATCAAAACATGTAGCGAATATAGCTTATAACTTTAAGTGGGGTCTAGTGCAGAGACAGTATTCTAATATAGCAAAATATCATTAGTAGCAGTCTCACTCCTATTGTATTTAGAAGCAACTGTAGCTAACTCAGTACTGGCAGAACTACCAGGCACAAAGAAGAGGACAGAGTTGACTGAGTTTCAAAAAGGGTAGATTGTTAAAGCGTGAGCTTTTAGAGGTTTATATAAAGAGATTAGATGGTACTTAAAAAGAAATGAGTCAACTATATGAGTATTTCTGAAAAGATATGATGAGAAAAGAAAATCTGAAAATCTAACTCAAAGTAGGAGGCCTCTTTCAATTCACAATGATACTAGTGATCGAATATTGGAATTAATTGGAGGAGATTAATCTATCATAAAACTTAATCTTTATATTCAAGCTGAGTTTGATATATATCTATGAACTCTTGACTGGTTTTTGAAAAAGAAAGGTAAGTTTTTATATAGTCTGGTTATACTTTTTCTATCTCTTGTAGAGACTTAATCTAATAATATAAACTAAAAGGTTACTGAAAGTAGATAGTGAAGAAAAGACCACAGTTAACAGAAGCACATACAGCTACTTGTTTAAAATAGGCAGAAGTATAGAAGGATTGGACTGAGGAGTAGTGGGGATATTATATTTAGAGCAATGAATGTAGTATTAAAAAGGATAAAATAGAAGGAGTAAAATAGGTATTTTGGATAGAAGGAGAAAATCCATATCAAGTAGGCTTACCTAGTAGATGGAATAAGATAAGTACTTTTCATTATATATTTTTTACTAAATATTATATAGAACAGCAAAAGTAGTAACTTTTATAGTATAGGGATGCTTTTAGGGCTCTATACTTAAATATCTTCATCTATTACTTATTAGGCATAACAACTCTGAGTATTATATGGAGATTTTAGAAGCCTATCTCCCCCTTATAAAGGAAGATATAACAGTAGCTAGTATATCTATATCAGTATTCATATAAGATAATTCCCCTATACACAACTTCTACTATAGTTTAAGTTGATTACAAGATGAAGGATAGAAGATTGTAGATCACCTAACTTACTTACCAGATCTCAATTTTATTGAATATATTTAGCAATATCTTAAGTAGATTTTATGCCAAAAATTTCTTGATATTATAACTTATCAGAGAGGGCTAAGGACTATAAAGAAAAGGTTGGCAGATTGCTTATTAGAGGCTTGGAAAGAGATTCCGTCTACGTTACTAAATTCTTTAATAAGCTCTATGCCTTACTAAGTAGTAGCTGTTATTAAGGCAGAAAGTTAGTATATAAAATATTGAGACTAAAAATCTGGACCAGTAGGACTAGAAGTAGGTCTTATACTGTATAGATCTAGATTTAGCTATATATGTCTTACCTGCATGACGTGGTTTCATATTGCTGTATATAAGCTGTATAAAATAGGGGTCACAAATACTTTCGCTGGGGTATTATATATATATATAAATATAAATTTAAAATAAAAATTTAATATTTCTTTTTTATTAATATATAAAAATCTATTATATTAGAAATTAAAGAAATAAAAGAACTAAATTATAATAATTTAAAGATTTTTATAAATAATATTATTTTTTTTTACTATTTATATAAATCTAATAAAGATTTTATAATTTAGATTATTAAGAATATCCAAAAATACTATATTTAGTATATATTGAATTTATAACTTAATAAAAATAATAAAAATAAAAAATATATATTTTATATTTAAAATTTATTAATATTTTCAAAGATTTAAAAAGTTTATAGTTTTAACTAATATTATTAATAGAAATATAGTTAGATTAAAATTATAATTTATAGTATTCTTAATAAGCTAGATAAACTAATTTTAACTATAGTCTATATAGTTCTAAACTAGACTTGGCTTAACTAAGGCTTAGTCTACAATATTATTCTAATAAATAGGCTAGCTAAAGTAACTTAAATAACTTAGATTATCTAAATAGCTTAAATAGTCCTCTTGGTCTAATTAGCTTAAATGACTTAAATAGCTTAAATAATCTAATTGACCTCATTAGCCTGAATAGTTTTAATAGCCTGAATAGTTTAAATTACCTATTAAGATATCTTTAGGATCCTATAAGAAGATATATTTATAATCCTATAAGAAGGTATCTCTTTTATATAAACTCTTATTTAAGTTACTATTAATATTACTATAACTATTTTAACTATAATTAATTAAGACTATAATAGATATTATAAAATTAGTATTAGGAAAATATATATATATAGAAATATTTTTCTTTTAAATTTATATCTTATATTATTTTTCTTAATATATTATATAGCTATACTAAAACTAAAAATAGTTATTATTTTACTATAAATTACTTTAAATATTAAGTATATTGCTTATAAATTACTTAACACTATAAGTATATCTAGTTATTCTATTATTAGTAATTACCTTATTAATATATTATCTTATATAATTATTATTAATTGATTTATTAGACCTATAAATATCTCTAATTATTCTATTGTTACTAACTACTATATAAAGTTATGTATAATTTATTTTAGATATACTATCAATATTATAAATATATCTAATTATCTCATTATTAGTAAATTTTTTAATAAATTTTTTTTTACTTAAAAAGAACCTTAATCTTTTTAATTAAGAAATGAGGAAATAGTTATTATAGAATAATATCCAGCCCTACTATAGGTACTTGAGCTCTTATAGAATGATTCTAGATATCTATATAGACTTTAGATATACTTATAGTAGTATAGTATAAGTGTTTTTAGTACTTATCTATAAGAAATAAGTATATAAAATAGGTATAAATCCTAGAGTAGTATATTATTATTATAAATAGTTAAGATACTTATAATATATCTATAGATTCTTGAAGGAGCTATAGTTGAAGTTTTATAAGTATTTAATTAATAGTTTAATATTTATACCTAGATCAATATACTGACTATATATATATATACTAGCTATATTAACTATTACTCTAAAGGTTTAACATTACTTTGAATTAAAGTTATTACCCTAAACTTTTAGAAAATAAATTAGTAAAAATAAATAAAATAATAAATTCATGAGAGCTTAATTTATACTAAAATATATCTGGTAATATTATAAAGAAGTATGCCTTAACCTAAGGTCAAAAATATAGTTGAAATATAATATTTTTTAAATTTAATATTTTAAAACTATATCTAGACTTATTCACTATCTTAATTCTATTTCTGTAATCTATTTTATGATTAAAATAATACTCATAGAGATATATGACCTTTAATAAAGTTAAGAAATCTATAAAAAAGTTTATTAATTACTAATAATATCTCTATAAATAATATAGGTATCAAGATGAATTAAGATTCTATAATCTTCTATGTATTGATACCTCTCTAATAACAATCTATTTATAATCTACAGTATTTTATTTTTAGAATTATAAGCAGTTTAAAATTATTTTCAATAGATACTAGATACTATTAAGAAAATACTATTAAAAACTTAAATAGATAATTCTATAATACTACCAAATAATAATTTAATAGTATCAATGATTATTATTATATTAGAAGATAAAATTAGTTATTTTAGCTAAGTATTCTTTAATAAAATAAGTCAGTTTAAGTAAAGTATATGAAATATATAGATATAGAAATCTTCTCTATATTTAAGCCAGTATTTTAAGACAATAAATATAGATTATAACTATATTAATCAAAGTATAGATAGTATAATACTTAGAAAGAAATTTTAAAGAGTAATAAGTAATTGTATATCCTCTAAAATATTTTATTAAAGAATATCTAATATTATTATACATTATAAATAATAAGAGTAGTTCTCGATTGAATCTAATTCTACTATCAAGTGTATTCAAAATCAAGAGCATCTCGAGTATATAAAGCCTATAAAGTTTTAAGTCTAGTAAAACCTTATATCTAATTAATATAGAATTTATTTTATATTATGAAATAAGATTTATTAAGAGAAACTAAAGTATAATTGAATTTTATTATTATAAAATTATATTCTATATTATAAAATAGACATCATTATAATAAAATAAGTATAGCTATTCTATTTTCTAGTTATATAAATACTATAAGGATTAATAAGGCCCCTATAATATTACTTTATAGATAAATAATTCTCACTTTATTTATATATTATTTACTCAAATTATTATATCTAATTTCTAAATACTAAGAGAGTCTAGCTAACTCTACTAATTCATAACTTCTTCAAATATTACACTTTATACTATTATATAATAATCCTATAATCTTCTACAATCTAGTATAGATATAAAAGATAACTTACCTATATAAGGTATTCTCTTATAAAGAATAAAATCTTCTAGAAAATAGTTCAACTCTCTAGATAAACTAATATCTTTTTTATAAAGGTTTTTATTAGGTCTATTATATTAATTAGACCTACTAATTTAATAGCTACTATAGTAGGTAGATAGTAATACCTCTTCATAATATTCATAATATCTATTCCTATATCCTATGAGAAATCTAGACCTAACTATCTCTTAAGAATAATATAATTAATTATTGACTCATATTATTTGAAATAGATTCTTTGAATTCAAATACTATCAAGCTGAAATTGCAGACCTTATAAGGGGTCTTTAAATATAGTCAACCCTTCTAGTTGAATCTCAAGAGACTTATAAGGTAGCTTAATAAGCCTACTAGGTAATTTTCAATAGTATCAAAGCTATATATGAGGACCTTAAGTTACTATAATAATAAGTAATTAAAGAGATAACTGCTTTTAAGAACCAAACTAAAGAATAATAGGATATAATTCAATGATTAACTATATCTATTAGTAAAGTATTAGAAAAGCAGTAGAAAGTACTAACCAATGAGTTTATATAGGATATAGAGATAATTATCAATATAGTAAAAACTAAATTTGATACTATTAAAGTATATAGAAAAGGTAAGTAATTAGATATGAAAGGTAATCAAATGAGAATAGAATAATTGCATTTAGAGTTATAAAATAAATAGAGAATTAGTAAAAGTCTTCTCCTATATTATTTAAACTTATAAGAGGAAACTTAAGGATCTCTAAAAACAGCCAGTTGATTAACCAAGCTTTACTAAATATACTTGATTAATCTATATTTATAGCTTTATTTATAATATTTACTCTAGTCTAGTAAGTAGTCTAGTACTTCTACTACTACTACTTTCACCTCTACTATCTCTACTTCTACTCACTAAGAAGACTAAAGGTCTTTCTAAAAAGAAAAAATCCTAAAACCTCTTATTATCTCTAAAGTTTAAAAGAATTTTAAGTAAGATAAAGGAATTTTCAATAAAGGTAGCCTATATATTCAAATATATACTATTAATATATTCTATCTATAGTAAGAAAATCCTATTTATAGTAGATCTACTCATAGGAGGAGTTAGTACTTAATACTATATAAATCAATATAAGTAAATACTAAATACTAACTCTAAATTAGTCAAATAGGATATATTTACTATCTTTAAATAAAAATTCATTAATACCCACTAAAACTAGTATAAGTAATATAATATAAAGGTATTTCTTTAAAAGAAATTTTAAAAGAAAAATTAGTTAATAAGGGAATTAATCACTTGAATTAGAATTTATTATATAGTAATAGAACTACTATAAGAATAGCTCTAGAAGTACTTAATTAGTACTATTCAGCTTGAGACCTGAGCTTATATGGTTTGAGTAAGTATTGATAAGTATATTTTAGATAAAGTATTAGCTAATATAAAGATATAGTTTTAGATAATAGCTAATACTATATTTTAGGTCAAGTACAAAAAACTTAGAGAGGCATATGTATAGAACTAGATCTATTGAAAAAAATAGGATACTGATATAAAAAAGGAGGTACCTTCTACCCCTAAGACTACTAAGAAAAAGTTTAAGAATTTTAAGTATTAAATCTTTAAACTGAAGTAGAAGATAAAAACTAACCCTAATAGTATATTTAAACTAAAGTACAATACTTTCTTCAAGAAGGATAAAGGAAATAGCCAAGACAGAGTCATATATACTATGAGGTAGACTTAGAAGAAGGATAAGTAATATATTAATTATTGGGATAAAACTTATATAATAAGTAACTATATAGTTGCATAGAAACCTTTAGCAGAATCAAAGAAAAAGAGTAAAGTCAAGAAGAAAGTAAAGAAAGTAGTAATTGTAGCTACTATAGTAGAGCTAATTGAGATTTCTTTTAGTAAGATCATTGATAATAATAAGTTGGACTATAAGAAAAATGAGGACTATTAAAAATATAGGCTATCTAGTATGTTAGGTTAGATAGTCTTATAAGATTAGTTTTCTATTTGTATTATTAAGAAAAGTATTTCTATTAGTAGCTAGAAGGAGGAATATATTAGAGAATATATATATATTGCCCCGATTCTTATTAACTCTATTTTTCATAATTTATCTTATTCTATTTTTTCTCCTCTTTCTTTATCAAATAAAAATATAAAAATAGTAATAAAAAGAAAAGCTAATAATCAAATAGCTTCTCTTATTAGCAAACTCCAAAAAAGACTATAAAAGATAGTAGTATTAGATATTTTATTAAATAGAATTAAGAATCTCTCTTTAATAGGAAAATTAGGTATAAAAATATTAAAGTCTAATAGAGTAAAGTTTCTTATCTCTATTAAGTTATATTAGATATATAAAATAATAAAGAGGGAACTTTCTATTAACACTTTAGTTAATACTAGTACAAAAGCCAAAATTCTTAATTTTAATTTCATTAAATAAGTAATATTACCCTAGATTAAGAGAAAGAAAAGACTAAGATTAGAGAGTATTAATGGCTCAATTCTCAAAAAGTCTAGTATAGTACAAGTCTAGAACCAATAAATAGAAGTCTCTTATTATGACTACAACTCTATCTACCTAATACTTATATAGAAGCTACTATATGAGTATCAGTTTATACTATTTATTATAGCTATTTTAAGTTCAATCTCTCTTATTACTTTCTATCTTCTTCTTATTACCTTCAAGTATAATATTTTATCTTATATTATAATTATTGTATATTATATTTCCTTTGAGTTATAATTATTATAGATTGTAATTATTATAAGTTATATTTCTTGTTCTTAGAGTTATAATAATATTAGTATAACTTTCAATTATTAAATAGCTTGTCTTTTCCTTTTCTTTTTTCTTCTCTCCTCTTCTCTCTTCACCCAATATTTTATTCTCTCCTCATACTCTAAGATATCTATAGTAGCTATCTTTCCTTCTATAATAGTCTCTTCTCTATAATACCCTTTTATAACAGCCTTCTATATCTCTGCTATATCCTTTGGTCGCTCTTTTATGCTTTCTTTATTATATTATATTAAGTCATAATTAACTAACTAGTATACTCACAAATAATAAACTTCTAAACCTTTATTACCTCCCTATCTCTCTTGGCTTTTCTAGTTCTTTTAGTTCTCCTAACCTCTTTAACTCTTTAGGTTCCTTTAGCTCCTATGATCTTTCTAGCTTTTCCAACTTCTTTAACTCTACTAAGTCTTTCTAGACCTAGATTTAAGGCCTAGCAAGCTCTCTTGATTTCTACTAATAATATTATATTGACTACTTACTACTATAATATCATTAATATCTTCTTAGCTACTGATACTATTAGTATGGAGCTTAAAGGTAACCTCACTCTCACTCAATAAATTTTATACAATATATAGGATTAGCTGTAAGCCTCTAATAATAAGATTATTCTCTTCTAAGAGGAGTTGCATAATAAATACTTGACTATACAAATCCTAAACCATACTTTAGTTATTATAGCCCTAAAGACTCTAGCTCTAACCTTATTAAAGACCCAAGACCTTTCTACTCTACTAAGATTTAATAGTGACTATCTTTGCCTAAAGCTTTGAAAAAATTTTACTAGTATCAAGCTAAATATAAACATAGCCAAATTCCTTAGTATCCAATATTAGCTCATATATGTATATAGTTTGCTAGTAAAGAAAACAATGGATTAGGTATAGCCTTATGTACTAGCCACTGGTATTATCTTGATAGATATCACCTCTCTATTTACTATTATTAACTATACTTTTAGAGACCTAGACTTAGTAGAAACTACTACTTGAGTACTTTGTATTCTTAAATAATAAAATACTAATCTCTTTACTTGTATTACTAAATTTTCATACTTTACTACTAACATCTTCTAGAATACTTGAGCTAAGTTAGATTAGTTCTAGTATAGCTTCTTATATAACTTAAATAACCTTTAGTATACTATCCAGATATCCCTACTTATAAGTAATTTATTGACCAAGCTAGTAGAATCAAGCAAAAGCTCTCCTACCTTTGAAATAGTATCTATACTCTATAAATTATTACTACTACTACTACTACTGTTCAAGCCCTTTATCTATATACTTTACTCTCCTCTAATAAGCTAGTATACTCTTCTCTCCTTCTTATAAGTTCCATCCCTATAGACCTCTCCTCTAGACACTTTTACCTCTCTTTGACTGAATAGGATTACTATAAAGTAGAAGAAGTATATATTATCTATAGGAAACTAGACCTTTTCATAGCAAATTGTCTAATTCACTACTCTCACCTTCTTGCTGCCTATACTACTACTAAAGTCCTTATAGAATTCAGAAATAGTAAATCCTTTACTTGATTACTAATATAAGTAAAAGATCTACTCAAGGGTCTCTTTCTATTTCTATATTTTTAGTTAACTTCTTAGCTTTAAAAGAATCTCTTCTATCTAGTTGTCATCTTGTTATATCTATAATAATATTATTTAATAGAAAGATAATTTTCACTTTAGCTATAATACACTATAGAGCTACTAGAATTATTTTTATTGATAAAGACTTTATTAGCACTTATATTATCCCTATATCCTCTTTAATAACCTCACATATTATAGATATTATAGATAGGTGATTTATATCATCTGAAGATATCATAAACATTGCCTACTTCTCTACTAATATTTAGAACTATATTAAAATGCTTTCTTTATTCATTACCAAACTCCAATATTCTATTATTTTAGAGATCTTTTAGCTAGCACTATATAATATTTCTGTCCATTTTGGCTCCTATATAATATAGTTCGATAGTTAGTATTATAAGAAATACTATAATACTATAATGATACCTATTATATCTTTAGTACTACTTCTTCCTATCTAGAGCCTTATTTATATTAAATAAGTCAAACTACTAGAAACAGATAACCTATCAACCCCCATATTAGATACAAATCCTCAACCATCTCTTTTGAATATTAACTTCATTAGGATAAAAGCCTTCATACACTTTATAAAGTATTATAAGTAGAAAGCCTACTTAATATCTATCTATAATGTTAACCTTGAAATCAATAACCTACAATTTAAAGAAGACTAGAAGTCTCTAATACCAACCAAATACCATGACTTTATAGACCTATTTTTAGAAAAAGAAGTAAAGAAGCTACTTCCTTACTAACCATATAACTATATAATCCCTTTAGTAGAAGGTAAAATACCTCCTTATAGATCCTTTTATAGTATATTTTAATAAAAGCTCAAAATATTAAAGTAATACCTTAAAGAAATCTTTATTAAAGATTTTATCTATTATAACTTATCTTTTACTAGTACTTTTGTAATAAGAGATATTATTTCTTATTATATTAATTATCTCGTTTTTTCTATATTTATTATTATTCTATAACTACTGAATCTAGTAGTTAATTATTTAGTGGAACTTACCATCTCGTGTACACCCTCGAGGATATAGTACAGCCCTGGCATAGCCCCATTTCCTATGACTTATGTATTTCCTATGACTTATAAATTTTCTATAACTTATATTTCCTATGACTCATATAGTACTGCCCCATAGTAAGTACCGTATTCTATGTGTTCTGAACTATCAGATATATTGTTAAATAAGTATCAAAGAAGAATGAATTCCCCTCTGAAATCTCCTCCTCAGACTACTCAGATAGACAACAATCAACTATAGATTAGTTAGTCAGCAAACAATCTAAGCGGAGATTATATCTGTTAATTAATATTCCTAACGGAACTCCCCACCTCATAACTACCCTTTTGAGGCAATTCCTCAGCAGAACTGGTATACACATATATCTATTTTAGCGGATATAGATTATATAAATGGTATCAAATGACTACTATCTAGTATTATTCATTACATTTTTTTTAATATCCTAAGTTAATCTCTACTACTTATAACCTCTTATCTCAAGGCCTGATCAACCTTAATGATACTTTTTTACATTTTTTAGTATAATGCATCTCGAATACAATAATAACGTTATAAATTCAGCTAGTTATAACAATAACTAATGAGATATCAGACTTTCAACTATAGTATAAGCATAAGACTTAGAAGCAAGCTAAGCAGAGCTCTAATAGGCAGTTGTTCCCTATATAAAAGTATCCCACCCCCATTCTTGACACTTTTCCTAATACTCTCAACAAATCCACTAGTACCCCTAGCAATCCAAAATACCATACTAGAAACGAAAAATATAGTACATCATTGAAAAACCGGTATCATAGGTCCTAGAAATAATTGGCACAATAAGGAAACGATCATCATCTTATAGCTCACAAACTGCCTCCTCTATACTAGACAACATCTCAATAAAAGTCTCAACACCTTTAACATCTACTTTAATATTATAATCAGAAAACGAAATACTCTTATTGAATGACTTAGAAGTAGGAGACGAATCAGGTCCATAAAACGTATTCAGACTATACTAAGCCACCGTACTGTCATTACTATCAACCAAGCCAAGATTATTCTCAGTCGAGTGGATATTCAACAAATCTTCTTCAACGATACTGCCAAAACAATAAGGCGCTAAAGTAGAAAAGTAACTTAAAGATCGAATTTGTCGATCTAATCCAATAGGTTGTGGAGTGATAATCGACATCGAAGGGAACTTAAAACAAGAATCAGCATCAGATAGAATAGCATCTGTAGCTAGGAAACGGACTAAGAAGTCAAGACGTTTGACTATGCTACCAGTCGAAATTTAAGAGTTAGTTCAACATACACTGAAGAAAGCCCGAATTATAGATCCTCAATATTTAGAAGTAAGAGATATTGAAGAAGACAACTAAATAATTATAGGAAGTAGTTCCTTTACTCAAGATGCACCCTATGAGGCTACTCTTGATCTTATCCTTCCATAAGAATCAAAGACATTTTGGGATAAGTATAGAGAGAAGATAATTGAAATCCTGAAATATATACAGATTTTAGGATTAACACAAGAATATCATCTAGCAGACACAGCACTTCTAATAGAAGCAGCTGCAAAACATTATCTATAGCTCAGTACATATCCATTCTCGGATCAAGAATTGGAAATGAATACTTATCTTAGAAAAGAACTAACAAAACTGATTCCTGGACTCTTAAAAGAAAGAAAATAGCTCATAGAAGAATGAGATGATATAATAATATTTATATTATATAGTATTCACCTAAGTGAAACTAAAACCTCTTTAGAAGACTAGTTTAAACCTACTCTAGATATGCCTAGAATATTTGCTTATACTCCAATAAACAATAAAGGCAAAGATAAAGAGTCTACTTAGGAGAATACTATATTAGCACAAGAAGCAGGAAGCTCTAAATCTTCTTCACCTCTTCTAGATGAAATACAGGAACTGGACGACAATGAAAAAGATGAAGATAATAACAGCAACAGTAGAGGAAATAAAAATACTGGTTAACAATAACATCAACAATTTGGAGAACAAGGCAAGCTAGATGATAATAATCCAAGTAATAGTTCTGATTCAAATAATAGTATTTTATCAGTAGCCAGTATATCCAAAGCTAAAAGGACTCAATGAGGAAAATCAGTAGAATATTAACAATGGGAAGCTACCACCAGAATGATTTTAGCAAACAATCTCACTTCACTCAAGAAAATAAAAGAAATTAAAATTAATTCACTAGAGAAACTAAACAGCACTGATAAGAAATGGCAAAACGTATAATATTTTGACTCTTGGGCTACAGTAGTCTAATGCTAGTTAAAGATAGAAGGAATTGATTTAGAGAAGACCAAAGTATTAGAAATTCTAGGATTTCTACTTCAAGGAAGTGTACTCATAACCTATAATCAATATCTAAGAGATAAAGAGAAGAAGACGAAATTCTTCGGCTTTATAATAGTACTTAGAGATTTTGTAATACCATCCACCAGTAAAGACATTTTATGGAAGCAATTAGAAACAGTTACACCTTACAAGGATGGATGGCATATGGGTATGAAACAATTCGCTAACTAGCTTACCAAAATACAGATTAAATTGATTAATACTAAAGGTAAATAATCAATATCAGAAGAGGTCAAAAGAAGAAAGTTTCTTAATCACCTACCTGCATGCATATCTGCGACATTAATTCCCTTAATCAAAGATAAATGGACATATGACCAATACATATATTAAGCAGAGTCATATAAAGTATTAAAGAAAGAAATTACCCCACTATACACACTAACTGGATCCCGCCGACAAAATCGAAAATCAACTAATCAAGACTGAAATCAATGAAGAGACCATAATTAATATAGATCAAACTATAGCAATGGCAACAAACCTTCCTTCAAGACCAGTCATAATAGACAAAAAAAATCTAATTTAGATACTATCATAAAAAATTTAGATAATAAAATAAGGATGCAACTGATAAGTGATAAGAAATATCTATAGTGCTGGAACCCCGGACATTCTTATAAGGATTGTAAGAAGCGACAGAATAAGGTACCCTTGTGAACTACAGTATAGGATCTCCCACAACTGCTGTATCAAAAGTCAACAAGGATGAAATCAAGGAATGACCCCTGTTAACACAACCAATTGACTATAATAAGGTTTATGTTAGAGTGAACGACTGACCAGCTCTGGTATTAATAGATCTCCAAACCAAAAAAGGAGATTTGATTAACTCTGCATTTATACACTTGTATGAAATACTAATAAAGAATATTAAGAAAATATCTTTAAGTATAACTATAAAAGAATCTAAGGCAACAATTAATAAGATGTATACAATCAAGTTAGATTGGATAAGATATGTAGAAGAATGTACCTTCTACGTAACATACCTCAATAACTAAAATATGATTCTCGGAGAACCTGCACTTATTAAGGTTCGTACTATAATCCCTGCAAGTCAGGAACTAGTTACTATCTAGCCTGGAAATATTACTTGTTTTCCCTTAAAAACGTAGAAAAGTTTTAGAACTACTGAAACTGGAATTAGAACTACATACTTAAAAGTAATTTATGAGATAGTTATAGATTATAATGAACCAGATGGTTAGGATACTATTAGTGAAGTAGAAGATATCGATATAAAAGTAGATATTATAACCGTAGTCTTATCTATTTAAAAGCAATTTAATCTAATAATAGAATTTCCTAAATTATTTTCAAAAGAAATTCCATGGAACTTACCACTTCTTAGAAAAGTCAACCAATATATCAAACCAAAATCCAGAGCAATATAGATACTACGATGGAGACTATTAGGCCACCAATTCAGATAACAAATTTACGATAAAATTACTAGAGATAAAAAGACAGGATGAATCTACCAAGTAGAAAATAACATCAATGCAGTCATTATATTTACTATCCCTAAGAGAGACAAACTAGAAAAAGCCAGATTCGTCAACAATTGTTGAGACCGTAATCTTGTAGTCAAACTAAACTACACACTACTATCTGATATCAATAAATTAATTGAACTAGTAGCAGTAAATCCTGTTTGGTCAAAATTAGACCTAGCAGATAGCTACCATAATATCAGAATCGATCTAGAATTAAAGAAACACTCTATATTCTTAACCCATTTAGGATATTATAGAAGTAGAGTTATGCAATAAGGAGACTATAATGCACTAGCTACTATGGTCTAAGCAATGCATGAAGTATTCAAGGATAGGCTCTATAAGGATTTAATAGTCTATATTGACGATATTATTATCTTTACTAAGACCTATGAATAGTATATAGCTACTCTTATAATAGTATTACAATATTTACAAAATGAAAGATTTTTTCTGAAAATAAGCAAGTATCAATTCTTTATAGATAGACTGGAAATTTTAAGTCATATTTTGGCTTCAGATAGACTATATATTGATCCTATAAAGAGAACAATAATATTAACCTTTCCCACTCCTAAGAAGAAAAAAGACCTCTAAGGCTTTCTTGGAATCATTAATTATTTTAGTTGTTTTATTCCTGGCTTGGTATCTTATGTAAGTATATTATTAGAATTATAAAGAGAGACTAAGAAATGGAAATAGACAGACACACATAATCTAGCACTTGAAAAACTGAAAGAACTTGTAAATTCTCCTCATATTTTAAAACTATAGAATAATATATCTACTAAACCCAAACATTTAATTTGTAATACTAGTGATATAGGTTTAGGATCTTAGATTGGTCAAAGCCCCCTTACCTATATTAGACTATCATACTTCCACTCCAGAAAATTTAATCTAGCTCAATTAAACTATTCAACCTTCTAAAAGGAATTATTAGTAATTATTGACTTATGAAAATTTTTTGAAGTACAACTCAGAGGTCACAAGTTCACTATCCTTATAGATCATAAACCATTAGTCACTTTTCGTACTCAGAAACTTGCAAGCCAGAAACTCAAATGATGGCAAAAAGTTTTTTTGGAATTTGATTATAAAATTCAGCATATAGTAGGAAAGGAGAACTTTATAGTAGATTTGTTTATCAAGAAAGTATAAATACCCTAATGTTCCCACTACTGAGGATAATTATATTCCTACTAGTATTGACTCCCCTCCTCATCTTTATACTAATGCCTTAATCTCTTCTTTATATCCCTAAGCTTTATCATCCAAAATAGTTTCTTATAGAGTCATTAACTTTCAGCATGTTAATTGCGACTTCAATAAGTGTAATAGAAGAGCTATAGAGCTCAGACACTATTTCTCTTGCCCCTACTATGAAGCAGAAGGTAAAGCAAAAGATGACTATAAGTATGAAATACTCAGCTATAAGTCAGAAGCCTCTGACAAAGAATTTCTCACCTTGATCGACACCAAACTATTCAATGGGTACTAGCCTAATAATATCGAAGAACTCAAGATAGAACCTATTTAACAAGAAGCAACTAAGGATGAAGAAAAGGAATCCTTAACTCTTCCATCAACACCAACTTCTATTGACATTACTCTTATCTACACTAATTACCAACAATATAAGCATATATATTGGTCTATGTATTAAGATTTTTACTATCCCATACATGACAGCTTTTACATGATATGCAACCGCGTATTTGCAGTTGAAATCTGCACTATCTGCAATATCCTAGAATACGGCAGCCTCTATTGTACCCTCATGGATTCAGTTCTTCAGAAGAAGAAAGAATTCCTTAAGAATTATTTAGACAACCTCAATGTAGTCTAAGATTCTTATAAGGAAATAGTTAAATCAGTTTCTATTCCTCCTCCCACCAACTCTTATGAAGAAGTATTCAGTAACTATATGAAAGAAATCTGTCGA
This sequence comes from Tirmania nivea, assembly GCA_015179035.1. NCBI lineage: Eukaryota > Fungi > Ascomycota > Pezizomycetes > Pezizales > Pezizaceae > Tirmania > Tirmania nivea. The sequence goes on along the minus strand of WHUY01000100.1, from coordinate 32,967 downwards.
AACACACCAATCGCATCTCAACAACTATAGAACCCTATACCAATCCCTTCTAGAAGCAATAATGACAATATCTTTTAGACTACCGCAGTCACTACTCATTCCCAGAAGCGAGTAGCAGTTGATGAAACTCCCACAATCATTCTTGCCAAATCATCCTGATCCTTTAGATAACATTGCAACTTCTATGAGTGACCAGGACATAACACCACTACCTGTGAAAAGAAGAGGCCCACGGTTATCGATTTTAACTAGCGAATCGAACCAACTCTCGACAGGCTTATTAATAATAAATATATTATGGATGGTTGAGAAGATAATAAAGATTTTTTTATTATACAATAGTTGGACCTCAGAGATAAAATAAAAGAAGTAAACCAAGTATGTATGAAGGTATACTATATTTGAAAGGATTACTATAATACCACAAAACCATGCAAGAATCATAAGATCAGAGATAGATTGTTGTATATTAGGAACATATATGGACAATGGAGATTGGTCTTGCCCAGTACTTTCAATGTTGAAGGTAAGAACTATTTCAAGCTAGTAATCAATGAAGTATATGAAGTAATAGCTTATAGTAGAATTGAGAAAATCATGAAATATCTTACTAACTAATACCAATACTAGTCCTTCTCTGAGTTGGTTAAGGAGTATATCAGGAGTTGCGATACTTGTCAACAGATAAAGTATTCTAACAAACTACCTCTTGGAATTGTCACTCCTTTACATATACCAGAAAGACTTTGGTCAGATATTTTGATAGATTTCTTTAAGTTAGCTCCTGTCTTCATCAAATATTCTCTTTTGTATCCGAACATTCTTACTGATAAAGAATATATTGTCTGTATTTTATGCTTTTAGATAATTGTTGATAGACAATTAGGATTTAAGTTTCTTATTTCTATTCCTAACAATTTTATAGCAGAATAATATACTGATTCTTTTGATATTCATGTAGTCCCGATTATGGGATATCCCTTATGTATTGTTTTTGATTGCGATATATTCTTTATATTATTATACTTCTAGGATTAGGCTAGGAAGAATGGAATCAAATTGGAACTATCTACTATATATTACCCTCGTACAGACAGACAATCTGAGATTGTAAATAAGGAAATCTTGTAAGTAGTATGAATATGTAAAGTTGAAGGATCTGACTAGCTATGTAAATTACCTGAGATTCAGTTGAAGCTAAACTCTAGATATAATAGTGCCAAAAAAAGTAGTCCTTTCACAACTTTACTAACAATTAGTACATACTAAGGAGCCTCTCTACTACCTTGTCTTATCAACACATTTGTACTAGCAAATAAACATTACAACAACACTTCACAGGCACTCTATAATACCAAAAAGATATAAGTGACATAAGTAAATAAATATCATAATGCAGTTAAGTTCTCAGTTATACAATAGATTATGTTATCCTTGGAAAATATAAATATATCAAACATTTTACTCAAGTTAAAACCTTGATGGCTAGGCCCTTTCTCGATTATATCTGCTAATCATGCTCAAAATAATTATAGTCTGGACTTATCTCCTCAATCTGACTTTAATCTTATATATAATACCTTTCATATTTCAAAACTCAAACCATATTATCAAAATGATCATACTCAGTTCCCTAACAGATGATTTTTAGAACTGGGACTAATTAATGATGATCAATATAACGTTGAAAAGGGATTAGAATTCAAAATGGTACCATAATCTGGTGAATGTCAATACAAGGTTAGATAGTTTGGATATACTCTAGAATATGATTCTTGGGTAAATGCCAAAGATATTACTACTACAATCTTTCAGGATTTTTAGGTAAGAGGAAGTCTAGAAGACACCTTTAAGAGATGACGTATCAAAAGAAGAAAACAAAGACCTTAGATAAGAGATAAAACTCAAGCTCTTATTCAACAAAAATGAGATTATATTATGAACGAATCTCTCAATGACATATATATCAATACTAACATACTTCAACTATCCCTCAAGATAGGATACATAGAAGCTAGGATTGTAGAATACAATTACTAATATAGTAAAATGTGTTCAAAGTAGGCAAGTATAATAAGAGATATTATTTCTTATTATTTTATTTATCTCGTATTTTATATATCTATTATTATTTCATAACTACCGAATTTGGTAGTTAGTTATTCAGTAAAACTTGCTATTTTGTGTATACCCTCAAGGATGTAATACAGCCCTAGTATAACCTCGTTTCCTATGATTTATATATTTCCTATAACTCAAATATTTCCTATAACTTATGTAGTAGTATCTCATAGTAAGTGCTATATTCTATATATTCTAAATTGTAAGATATATTGTTGAATAAGTATAAAAGAAGTATGAATTCTTCTCTAGAATCTCCTATATAGACTACTCAGACAGATAACAACTGACTACAGATTAGTTAATTAGCAAACAATCTAAGCAGAGATTATACCTGTTAATTAATGTTTCTAATAGAACTTCCTACTTTATAACTATCCTTCTGAAGTAATCCCTTAGTAAAACCGGTATACATATATATCCGTTCTAGTAGATATAGATTGTATAAATGGTACCAAATGACTACTGTCTAGTATCATTCATTATAACTAGTACTTCTATTTTATTCACTAAATAGTTTAATAATAAGCTTAGGATAGTCATTAACTATAAAAAGTCTAATACTATTATAAAGAAATATAAGTATCCTCTATTACTTATAATTACTTTCATAAAATCAGTTAGTACTTTATAGATTTTCTCTAAGCTTAGCTTAAAACTTAAATTTAATTTACTAAGAATAGTAGTTAAAGATAAATAGAAAATAGTATTTAAGACTAGATATAGTTTATATAAATATATAGTTATATCTTTTGAGCTAACTACTACTCTATCTATTTTCTAATAATATATTAATAATATTTTATTTCAGAGAATAAATTGAAGAATCATTGTATATATAAATAATATCCTTATATATACTCAGACTAAAAAAGAATATATTGAACTTATCTATTAAGCACCATAGAAGCTAATAGAGAATAACTTGAATATTAATATAGATAAGTATATCTTCTATATATTTAAGGTAAAATTCATGAGATTTAAGGTTAGTACTAAAGAGATATAAATAGATTAGAAAAAAATTAAAGATATTATTATATAGTAAACTTCTTAGACTATCAAAGAAGTATAGAAATTTATTAGTTTTGCCAATTTTTATTTCTACTTTATTAAAGGCTTTAGTAGTTTAGCTCTTCCAATTTAAATATTAATATATAATAGAGTTCTTTAGAATTGAATATAATAGTATTAAAAGGCTTTTGATAAGTTAAAATATAAATTTACTATAGCTTTAATATTATATTATTATTATCCCAAATAACCTAAAATAATTAAGCTACATATATCTAATCTAGAAAAAGCTAGTATCTTATCTTAGAAGAAACTAAATAGTTATTAGTATCTACTTACTTACTATTCAAAGTGCTTTATTTTAATAGAACTTAATTACAATATCCATAATAAAGAAATAGTTATAATTATTAACTATTTTTAAGAATAGAGATACTTTTTAATTGATACTCTAGAGGAAATAATTATATATAAAAATTACTAGAACCTTAAGTACTTTAATTCTATAAAGTTACTTAATTAAGGATAGATTAAATAGGTAGAAATAATAAGTTAGTTTAATTTTAGAATCATCTATTACTCAGATGATAAAAATAATAAAGCTAATACATTTTCATATTAAATATATTCTAACCTTAATAAAAGGAGAGAAAAGTAGGATTATATAATATAGATATTCAAATCTGATTAATTTCAACTAGGTTTAAATAAGAAAGTACTAATAATATATTAAATTATAATAGTAAAAACTTTATAGATAGAAGAATCAACTTAGTTGAAGGAAATCCTAGAGACTAGCCTTATAAATAAGAAGTGGTTAGGAATTTAGAATACATTAAAGTTTAGTAAAAAGTATCTTAGTCTTATATACTATAGTTTAGAAAATTATATAATAACTTATAAAAGATATTTATTTATTCCTAATAATAGCTTACTCAAACTAAAGGTAAAATTTTAGAGCTATAATACTAAAGTTATAAGATACTTCAGATATGACAAAACTCTCAAACTAATAAAATAAAACTACTACTAGCTAAAAATAGAAGATTAGGTATATAACTATATCTGTATATATAATACTTACTAGTATAATAAAATAGCATAATATAAGAAATATAGTAAGCTCATACCTTTTTTAATTCTTTATAGGCTATAGGAATATATCTTAATAGATTTTATTACTAATATACCTCTAATCAAAAAGTATAATTAGATCTAACTTATTATTAATAGGTTTACTAATATAGTATATTTTAATCTTTTGAAGAACTAGAAGGCTAAAAAGTTAGCTAAAATATTTATTAAGAAGGTATAGAGACTATATAGGCTACTAAAGAGGGTTGTTTTAGATAGAAACTTATTATTCATAAGTTTATTTTAGATAGAAGTTATATAATTATTAGAAGTTGATTTAGATAAGTCCTTAGTAAATTACTCCTAAACTAATAATTAGACTAAGTAAGTTAACTAGATTTTAGAGTATTATCTTTGGATATATTGCTATTAGAATTAGGATGATTAGGTCAAATTATTACTATTCACTAAGTTCTATTATAATAATACTATCTACTTTAATACTAAATATACTTCTTTTTATATAATATATAGCCAATATTTTTAAAATAACTTCTAAAACCCAATTGAGGTCTCAATCGAATTGAATAACTTTAAGGCAGCTAAAATAATCGAAATCTTAGATACAATAAAAGAGGTATTAAAGGAGAATATTAAAGTAATACAAGGCTAAATATCTAAATACTATAATCTTAAAGTAAGAGAAAAGAAACTAATATTTATAGTAGATAACTAGGTTATAGTTAATACTAACAATATTAAAACTAAGTATTTGACTAAGAAGTTTGACTATAATCTTTGAGCAAAATTCAGAATTAAATAACTTATTAGTATTTATACTTATTAGTTAGAACTTCCTCTAAGTACAAATAAAATATACCCTATCATCTATATCAAACTATTAAAATCTTACCATCTTAATACAATTGTTAATAAACATTTACTAATACTCTCTATTATTGATCTTAAAAAATTAGAGTACCAAATTAAGAAGATTAAGACTAGTAAGCTATAGAAGAGAAAAATTATATACTTAGTTTTTTAGAAGAATTATAGTCTTAATAATAATATATAAGAACCATATAAGAACTTGAATAATAGAGCTTTTGAAATTGTTCAAAAATTCTATTTAAATAATTTTTATAAGTTGTAGAACCCTAATATTATCTGATAAAGATTTTTTATTTTTTTCTATTTAAGGCTTTAAGTTGAAAGAATTATCTTTTATATATTTTTTATTTCTTACTTGTATTTCTTATATTACTTTCTATCCTAGTAGTATAATAAGACATATATAGCTATATTTTAGCTATTATATATAAGGACTAGTCTTTAAACCCTATGTATAGTCATTAGTAGTAATACTAATTCTATTTATATAATCAATTAGGTTCTTATAAACAAGAACCTCAAGGAAGAAAGTACTATTATAAGATAATATTCAACTCTACTATACGTATTTGTGCTCTAATAGAACGACCCTAGATATCTACATGGACTCTAGGTATACTTATAGTAGTATGGTATAAGTATTTCTAATACTTACTTATAAGAGATAAGTATATAAAATATATATAAACTTTAAAGTAGTATATAATCATTATACATAGTTGAAACCCTTATAATATATCTATAGACTCTTAAGAGAGCTACGGTTTAAGTTTCATAAGAATCTGATTAATAATTTAATAGTTATACCTAGATTAATAAACTAATTATATATATATATACTAGCTATACTAGCTATTACTTTAAAGTCTTAGTATTACTCTGAACTAAAGTTATTACTTTAAACTTTAGAAAAATAACTTAATAAAATAAATAAAATAATAAAGTTATCAGAGTATATTTTAGACCAAAGTATATTTAGTAATATTATAAAGGAATATACCTTAAGCTAAAGCTAAAAATATAGTCAAAATATAAAGTTTTTCTAATTTAATATTTCGAAATTATATTTAAGCCTATTCATTGCCCTAATTGCATTTCTATAATCTATTTTATAATTGGAATAACACTTATAGAGATATAAGATCTTTAGTAAGATTAATTAAATCTATAAAAAAGTTTATTTATTATTGATAACAATTCTATAAATAATATAAGTACTAAGATAAATTAAGATTCTATAATCTTCAATACATTAACACCTTTCTTATAATAATCTTTTTGTAATATATGGTTCTTTATTTATAGAGCTATAAGTAGTTGAATATTAGTTTTAATAGATATTAAATACTATTAAGAAAATACTATTGAAACTTAAATAAATAACTCTATAATATTATCAGATAATAATTCCATAGTATTAGAAATTAGTATTATATTAGAAAATGAAATTAGTTATCTTAGTTAACTATTATTTAATAGAATAAACCAGCTTAAATAAAGTATATAAAATATACAAGTATAGAAATCTTTTCTATATTCAGGCTAGTAACTTATGATAATAAGAATAGATTATAACTATATTAATAAAAGTATAAATAGTATAATACTTATGAAAAAATTCTAAAGAATGATAGATAGATATATATTTCTCAAAATATTTTATTAATAAATATCTATTATTACTAAGTATTATAACTAGTATATGCTATGAGATAAGTTCAACTTGAACTAACTTACCAAGAATCAACTCAGTAAATGAGTTTCTGTTAGTTGATAACTCACCGAGTTAGCTTTTCGCTGGCTCAACTCAACTTGTCCCTACTCAGTGATCTATAGAATACTTACTAAGCCTTCTGTTTTATATTTATTATTTCTTCGCTCTACCTAGTTAAGAGTGTCATAGAGTTCTGATGTTATAAATTATTTGTAATATTATAGATTGATTTTACTATTACTGATTATCTATACTATCAAAGATTGATTCTACTATCACTGATTACCTATACTATTATAGTTGCTTCTACTATTATCTATTGCCTATGCTGTTATATCTGTAATATTACTAATCGTATCTACTATTCCTAATTGCCTATACTATCATAGTTACTTCTACTATCATGAATTATCTGTACTATTATATATTGCTTCTACTGTCACTGATTGTCTATGCTATCACTTCTATACTATTACTAATTGTATCTACTATTACTAATTACCTATACTGTTACGGTTATTTCTACTGTCACAGATTATCTATTCTGTTACCTATTACTTCTATTATCACTAATTGCCTATTCTATCATATCTGTACTATGACAGATCACATATACTATTACTAATTACCTATACTATTATAGTTACTTCTCCTATCACTAATTACTTATACTAGTATGGTCACTTCTACTGTCACTAATTACTTGTACTATTATAGTCACTATGAACTATTATACTATTATTATTTGTACTTATTAATAATTGTTTATATATAGAACTTTACTAGACTTAGTAGGTATATAAGTATAAAAGAAGTTAGTATAGAGGCTTAGTAAGTATATGAGCATAAAAGAGGTTAGTATATAGGCTTAGTGAGTATTTTATAGATTACTAAATACTCAACAAGTTAGTGTGAGGTGAGTTATTACTAGTGACAACCGAGATAAGGTGAATACCAAATAAGTTGTCTAGACTATAAACTCAAACCAACTCATTCTATAGGACATATTTATTAAAATATACAATTTCTATACTTTTTCTTAAAGAAACTCATTATTAATAGGTCTAATATATTTATATTATAAGAATTACTCTAATAATATAGATTTTAACTCAGAATATAGGACTTCTTACTTATACTTAGTTGATTTTTATCTTAGTTAATTTATATATTATCTTTTCTACTTAAAGTAAATCTAGATTTTACTTAAATCTTTAAATAATATATAAAATTATATATAATATATCTTTACTATCATAACTTATATACTTTTCAATAATATACCTAGTAGTATACCCCCTTAGTAAACCCTTACTAATATATATTTTCTCTAAAGTACTATATATCTACTTATAGCTATAGTTCTTTACTCTAATATTTAATAATATTTAGATTTAAATCTTACTAAGTTGTATAGCTATATTTATTATATTTATAGTTTCTTAGTAGTAAGAATTATATTAATCTAGGATTTATAAGATAAATATTCTTTATAGTATATATATTATCAAAATCATAGTTGGATATTTCAATAGTTATAACTTAGTAAGTATAATAAGATAACTTTGACTAGCAGAATATTATCTGATTTTACTCTAAATCTACTAAAAAATAATTTATATAATATAGGTAATAAAAACTTTATATTCTTATAATGAAGATTTTATATTATTCTATATAGAACCAAGGTATATAATATAAAGTCTTTTATAATATAATACTAGTCACATAAAGTAATATTATTAATTTAATAAAGCAATTCATTATTTTATAGATTTATATATATACTTTTATATTCTTTATTGTAGTTTAATTTAAAATACTACTATTTACTCCCTAATACTCTTTATATTTTTTCTAAACTCAATAAACCTACCGTAATTCTCTATTTTAATCTTTACTTTTTTTTCTATTATTATTTCTAAGTACTTTATAGTACTATACTCTCTATCTTTCTTCTTTTTTTTATCTTTCTTATTATTCTTATCTACCTATACTATCCTATCAATCTCCTATAATAAATGATATCTTTCAGTCCTACTTACCTTTTATAAATACTAATTCTTTAATAACTACTTAGGTAATATTTTTACCTTATTAGTAAGGAGAGAAAAGAGAATATAGGGAAGAGACTTAAGATTATATCTATAGTTATGAACCTTTAAAGTAATAAGAATCTATATTATAATAAATAGGCAAATTCTTATTCTTTCTAGAGCTAGTAGTAGATTATATCTTATATTTTTAGATAATATTAAAAATATAATATAAATAAATTAAATATCTATAGATTAATATATCTTTTGTAAATCTAAATATATATATTCTAGATTTAAATCTATCTATTATATTTCTAACTACTATTAGCTTCTGTAAAATAAAGATTTTATTTATAGATAAATCTCTATATAAAATACTATCAGTAATAAATAACTCTATATAAATTACTACTACTATAAGTAGTATCTTTACTATCTTCTTCGAGATATAAAAGTATTATGAATTGTTCTTAGAGAATTACCTTTGATACAGGTGAATTGTTTTATCCAGCACTTGAGTAAACAGTTATACAGGTATCACACTTGTAGGAATATTATATATATAATCGAGGAAGTAGGAGACTCAGGTGAAACTTGAGTTAATAAGAAACAGAAAAGCAAGGTAGTTTGTACTATACTTAAGTAGGAGGTAAATAGGATATTATTTCTAGGTATAAGGAGAAGAACAAGTTATTACATAAAAAAGGAAATACATAATAGAAATCAGCTCTTTTTATAGACAATTCACTTTCCTTCATAAAAGTTATACTACTGGCTGATATAATAGTCAAAGTATCCCAATTCAAGTCATAATGGAAGAACATATAAGTAATACTTGAGAGGTATACTAATAAGGTTTTCAAAGTACAAATTCTTCAATACTAATGAGATGAGGCATAAGAAAATAGTGAATAAAGGTAGTATGAAAGGATAGATTTCTTATTTAAGAGTTATACTAGTACTAGTATGACTCTCACAGTTCAAAGGTAATAAGGTTATTCGACTAGACTATTCTAGTCGATTCTCTAGTGAAGCGAGTACTTAGTTAAGACTTTTAGGATACAGTTAGTAGCCGAACTAGTTTACAATAGGGATCAGGTGTGAGAATGATCAATGAGTATCAGTTCTAGGAAATTAGATCTTAGCTAGTATGCTTATATCAGTAAATATGTAGGTTGCCGATATACGACAGGGGCTAGGGATTGATAAGGGTAGGTTTGTAACTATAGCCCCCTCTTTGAGCATGAGCTCTTATAAGTTATAGTTGAGATATTTGGTTTTTTGTCTTCAGCAATAATAATTATGTTTTGATACAACCTATTTTAGTAAAGTGCAAGATTGGGGTTTTAAAGGGTATAAAGAATGGAACTTATTTACAGCGCTAAGTGTATTCAAAAACAAGGCAACAGGTTTCCAGATAAGTTCATCGTAATCTATCTATTAAGTGAGATATTCAAGAAATCGATCCCGGAAATGTGAGTCAATAATTTCATTGACTTTCTACTTGGGTTTATCTTTGATGATAACAGAGAGTGGAGGTGCATCAGGAACGAATTTAGTTTGCCGCTCGTGCCTCAGGCGCCATAGGCGCCTTGAGAGGCAAACTGACAATCCCTTAGACTTAGTTCCCGATAGGTGGCCTCCGGACGCCACCCCTCCTGTCTCCGTGTCCTGACGCCTGTTCTACCCCCAGACGCCAGGTGTCTACTTCCGCCCTCCTTGATGTCCGCATATCTTCCTGGCACCTCCTAGTGCCTCTATTCTTATATCTATTTTGCTGACGCCTCTGACATCTAGTCTGCCTCTAGATTCCAGGCGTCTACTTCTGCCCTCCTTAATGTCGCTTCATGTTCCTGAACCTCGTGACGCCTCTATTTTTATATGTGTAGTTTTGATGCCCCTAATTTTGCTTTCCTTCATTCTTCGTTATGTTCTTTTATACTGGCGTCCTGATGTCCGCTTCTATATTATATTCCTTCCCGATTCCTCGAATCCTGATCAGCTCCTTCCGTTGCCCTCCAGAGATCCCTATTTCTCCCTTCACAGTATTCTGCGTTGAGATACTGTACCATTTCAGGCTCCTCGCTATACCATTTCCGCCTTTTCACGTTCTATACTCGATCCACTTTTCGTAATCCTTATTTAACTCTATAATATCTCCTAAGAATCCGTATATTGCCGTACCTCCGTGATCCCCTATTATCCCCATGTAGCCCAAAGGCTTATGATCCTCGTCCATAATAATATAACATCCCATTGCCAACCTCCCACGCAATCCTTCATATCATACATGGACCCAAAACTGCAATACATATAATACTCAAACCTTCCCTAGAAATATCCAACCTCAAAATACGTACCTTGAATCTAAGAGCTAAGCTTAAACCAACCTCCCCCCCGCACCCCCTCACAGTCCATCACAATCGAAACCTTAAACCAAAACGAAACACATGGTATACATCCCCCTTAATCCTTCTCCGCCTCACTTATTCATTATCCTCCGCCCCACTCATTTCATTCTCCTCTACCCCGCTGATTCCACCCTCTTCCGTCCCACTATCATTCTCAGCATTGTTCTCCTCACCACCACTGCCATCCTCTTCCTCTTCTATGTATGTTGGCTCATTGCCCTCCCAAGTATCCTCCTCCGTCGTACTTCCAGAGTCGTCCGCGTCCCGTCCTCCTTCACTTGAGTTAAGACCAGCACTCCTCAGATCCGCGGCAAGCTGTCTTGCAAACTCTTCTACCTCCTCCGAGTCCACCTCATAGGCCGTATCCTGCTGCCACCTCACCTTCTTTCCACTGTGTTGACCCTTTTTCACTATCTCGGACTGCGTCACTTTGATAATCATCTCTTGGACGCTTGTTGGGTATAGCCGCCATTGATCCAGCAGCCTCTTATAGACATCTACCACACGTTAGCATTCCGAATCAGTTTAACCACCGCCCACTACGTACCACTGCAATTAATATAGCTAAATTCTGTCGTCATTTCACATTCCCCGCTTTCCCAGGCGCTGAGGGCATGGTATAGGGCGGTGAAGATTAAACACATAAAGGGACCACTTATGTTCTTAATGAACCCGCTGTCGACATTCCCGAGTTTCTTCTTGCCATTGAAATAGTGATAATAGATAAGATCAACTCCTTCCTGTGCGCGAAACCGATAACTACAACTCTAGACAATAACGCCAAGTCAGCCCCTGCAAGCACCCTAGCAGATCGTTTAATATACCTTGCGAACACTCTCCGCACACGTAAACCGATCTCTTTTCAAAAGCCGGCCAACGTGGTCTCGGATGTATTCCTTCGACGTATTCCGGTCAAATTGATACAAGAATGCAATATTCTTCTTTGCGTCTGATACCAGGTGTGACCGTGTCCGCGATTGCACACTCCGAAGCTGTTACCCTACTCTCAGTTGTCTACCTCACGACAAATAAGATAATGGGGCTTACATATGCATCAATCTTGTTGTCGCGGGCATGATCGTTCTGATAGTCTCTTTCCGTTTGTCGCCACACCTTGTCGAGGATTTCTTCCGCACGCTGAGGGTCAGGGAATGGCTCCTCAAATAGAGTAACGTACTCTACCCTGTTGCCTGCCGATTCTGCCATATCTCGCAGTACCCCTGGAAACTGTGAGATTGACCGGTTTCGCTTTTGGCTTTTGGCACATTTCCCCATGGCAGTCCTAGAAGGTGTACTATCTACTAGCCTCGTCGGAGATCTTGTCATCGGGGATTCCACGGATGCTGTCGGGGATCCTAGAGACGCTATCGGGGATGCTACACCATTCCATTTGGAAAACAAACTCCTAAGGGGGGATCCATCGGATATGCTAGCAGATTGCGTGGCAAGAGCACTCTAATACCAATCAGCAACCTATCCCATGCTTCGGACGGGAAGGGTAAATACACTTGGTGTACGAAGTATTGAGGGTGTTGGTGGGGTACTTAGGGACTTTTGTGATCCTACTCCATTCCATGAGAGACTGCTTTCCAAACCCTTACTCGATTCACCGGTTTCTATACGTATCCTCATTAGTGAGCTTCCTGCTCGTCTCCTCGGGGTCATTGGTGTTGTAGCTGGTCTCTCATCTGTTCCCTCGAGTTCCGTAACGGACCCTGTTATAGCGGGGATTTCCCCAACCGGGGGGTCGACAGCTGATGCTTCGGAAGAAAAGTTAATTACAGCGCTAAACTTTGAGGATGCTCCTGGACCGGTAATATCTCCACCTGTGCTGGACTCTTTTCGGAGGTCATGGGTGGAAGGTGGACGTTTGAGACTCGCCGCAGCCTTCTCTTTCCCTTTACTCGCCTTCTTTCCACGAGGCATTATTGATGGATTGTTGGCGTTTGTGAGGATAGATTAAGAGTACAAAAGGAGGTTTGCACGTCATATACGAGGACTTCAAGTTGTGAAGTTCGTTTGGGGACGAGCAAGTCACCCTTTATGTCATCCACATTACACACGGTAGTACTATGTACGTATGTATCAGCAATTCATATCTGATTGCCGCATTTGGGTTATCTATCCGTACTCACAGAGTCTCATATTATTCCCAACCTCCTACATATAACAGATGAAACTATGAAAATCCCCATCCAAATTGCCACAATGAACGAAACCCAATGAAATATAACCCAAGAAAAACGCCCAACCAGTCCATTCCCAATCATATTCCGTACCCACAGTGTCTCCCAACCTCCTAGATAAAACAGATGAAACTATGAAAACGCAATTAAACCATCCAAATTACTACAATAAACGAAATCCAATCAAATATAACCGAGGGAAAAAAAAAAATTCCATCACATGCCCAAGTTGTTCATTCCCAATCATCTTCAGCCTCGTCGCCCTCAAACCCATCCCCATCACTCCCATCCTCATCACCCCTATCACCAACCTCCTCATTCACCGCAAGGGCACCTACAACTCGACTGCCTAGTAATCCGTTAGTGTGATTCCTCAATTCAGTTCAATCTAGACTTACCAGGCCTCACACGTCTAGTCTCGACAAAAGCAGGTACCGCAGCAGACTCTCCGCTGCGTGGAAGCCCAGAACCCCTCATCGCCCGCCAAGAGTCCGGTATTACACTCCGAGTTATAGGACGGTTCGCGACATCGCTTGCTCTACCGATACGAGAATTCGGTAGATCTTCTGATGCTGTTAAATGCGTTAGCATAGCCCTCAATTCGCTTTAAAATCAACTTACTATATGCCTCATAGCCGCCCGAACTGCTGGTAGTAGGTGCACGTCGTCTCAGTGTTGGGATAACCACCTTGGAAGGTTGACCCTTGGCGGCTGATGTTTTGGCGGCTGAGTTGCTTTTGGCGGGTGGGGTACCCTTGGCAGCTTTCGCTTTCGTTGGACCCTTGGCAGCCGATTTCCCAGCTGTAACACCCGCAGCACCCTTGCCAGCGGCAACACTTCCAGCAGCTATACCCTTCCCAGCAGTAACACCCTTCCCAGCAGTCTTCCCAGCGACTATACACTTCCTAGCCTTCCTATTACGCGGTAGGACGCTGGGGGTCGTGGGAGTTGGCCTACGTTGAACTGGAGGAGTATGTGCATCGACCGCAGGTGTACTCGGCGCGCTCGGAGTATATACCAGACCCATAGGGTCCAGTTCCACCTGGAAATCCATCAAGTGGGGCCCTGCATGAGCCATGATCATGGCATCCAACGTATAATCCATGGAAATATGGACGAATCGTCCAGCGACGTCCATACCATAGATATATTTTATCACCCGTCCTCGAGGAATGAATGGGGCAGCCGCTGTTAGGATTGCCGCCATGCTGTGTAAACCCAAAACTACAGTTGTAGAGATGGTCGTAGAATTGAATATCCAGCCCCCATACAGGGGGTCTGGACCATGCGCTTCCGGAGTGATGATGTGAATCCGCACTGTAATTGGAGGACCGCCCACGGCTGGTGCCCATCCTAGGGGATGTGGCTGATTACACAACACCGATGCTAATGGACCACCAGCAACCCCTGGTGGTGCTCCGGCAAGCGGGACTCTAGGAGGAGCTGCTGATGTAACAGCAGATGGTGTGGGTTGTGCTGGTAAGGTGGTGGATGCTGCGGATCGTGCTGGTGCGGTGGAGGGTCGTACTGGTGCTCCGGTCGGGGTTCTTGGAACGGCTAGCCGGGGTATTTCTGGGGCTCGTGGTGGTACGGGGCTAGGGCTAGGTGGTATGGGGCTCGCAAGAAGTCTTGATGCTCGAGCGGCAGCCCTCAGTCGCTCTGCGCCAGACTCTGTTCTTGCCTTCTCAGAGCCTTGGTGAATGGGCATATATGGGGGTTCTGCCGTTGGACGCCCCATGTCCGGTAGTCGACCAATAGGTTCGATTACTACCCCTGGATGATCTTCCTCATATGCAGCTCGCGCATCCGCTATAGCTTCCCACATCGCTTGCCGCGATTTGCGTGCCTTCTTTGCGACATCTTGCATCAGCTGGTTCAGGGCACTCCTATACTCCTGTTGGTGGTAATAGATCTGCCCCTTGGGAGCCATTGCCGGGTGGGAAGCTCCCCATTCACATAACTCCGCGAATTTGGTTCGTCCTGACTCACCAGGCCCGAATATGCTAAAATCTGACATTGCGCGCTGCATGCACGAGCGCCATACCTGGTACAAGCTCCTAGGAACACCTGGGTCATTGAAACCTAGTTTATCTGCAAATTGACGGGTCCCGTGATCATCTTCCCCGGAGTCCGCTCCACCCCCGTCACTAGTAGTGCCCGCATTACCCAGCTTCCGTTTCTTATAGCCTGGCATTTTCGGGTTCCTGATGATCCTTATTAATATTGTATGTCTATCAGTAATAGTACTCCGAGTGTCCATACCTAAACGACTGTTATCTGCGTAATTATATCCCTATGTATGATATGAATTAGCTATTTTAGAGTCGTCTTCCAGCAAATATTGTATGTGCTCTTACCTTAAGGTCACTGCAAGAGCTCTGAATCGTGTGATGTGAGGGATTCGATGCAGCAGGGTAGTTTGGAGCAGCAGGGTAGTTTGGACAAGGGCAGGACAGATATGTGCTTCTATATATATGATATCCCTTTGAGTTGTGAGACACGTCTTCCCTTGTGCCAGAATTCCCCAAAAAATAAAAACAAAGGAAATTTAGAAGAATTTAAATGGTAGGGTGGTGTGTGCAACGGGATTCGAACATGCTTCACTTCGCATATTCACCCTGCACACATCTAACAGCCTAACCACTAAGCCATAGAACATGACTTTCTTTTATGATAAATCAATAATTTACATATACTATATACAGTCAAAGAGCTATCGGAACTGGATTTTACTGGCTCCTTAATGAATAGCTATATTTTGTACAAGTTTTATGATAGCTCAATCACTCACCCCCATAATACCTTACGTTCTTTGTTTGTCATGCAATGACCCATGTAGTGTAAAATTGTCTTTTTGGCTTCCGGGTATTCGGTTGTAGACATACAGCTGCCAGTGCGAATACATATTGTGAAGAAATACTACGTATCAAATACAAAGGGAAGCCTGCATAGTATCAAGAGAGTAGCGCTTTCTTCATGCACTAGTAGTACCTCCTTTATTGGGTAATATCTTTGTTTGTACTGGGTAGTCTCGTGCTGTACTACTCTGTCTGGCCAGACTATCTTGTGCTCAGAAGTGTATAATCCAGTTGTGGACGGGTTCAGCCGGCCACTACCAACCTGACTAGGCAGGTGGATCCTAGGAGGCTGATCACGGCGGCGCCATACAGCCACCAACCGTGATAAGCAAACCTATTACTGGCCAGTAAGGAGCTGGGTGCGGGAGGACCTAACAAAGACAGGATAGTCTAAGTCCATGACTATCATAAGGTTATGTCCACAATCGTATCGTTTCTTGTATGTTTCTTTATGCACTAGTAGTACTTCCTTTATCGAGTAATATCTTTGTTTGTACTGGGTAGTCTCGTGCTGTACTACTCTGTCTGACCAGACTATCTTGTGCTCAGAAGTTAGTCTGGTTGGCACAACACCCTCCTCGTATAATCCAGTTGTGGACGGGTTCAGCCGGCCACTACCAACCTGACTAGGCAGGTGGATCCTAGAAGGCTGATCACGGCGGCGCCATACAGCCGATAAGCAAACCTATTACTGGCCAGTAAGGAGCTGGGTGCGGGAGGACCTAACAAAGACAGGATAGTCTAAGTCCATGACTATCATGAGGTTATGTCCACAATCGTATCGTTTCTTGTATGTTTCTTTATGCACTAGTAGGACTTCCTTTATCGAGTAATATCTTTGTTTGTACTGGGTAGGCTCGTGCTATACTGCTCTGTCTGGCCAGACTGTCTTGCGCTGAAAAGTGTTTCATCCAGTTGTGGTTAGTGCACGGGTTCAGCCGGTCGCTACCAACCTGACTAGGCAGGTGGATCCTGGGAGGCTGATCACGGGGGTAGCCACCAACCACGACGAAGTACCGGGTGGTCAGGAGCTGGACCTAACTAAGACGGGATAGTCTAAGTCCATGACTATCATAAGGTTATGTCCACAACCACCATTACCGTGAGATTATGGTCACAACCACCATAACCGCTCGTTCGGCCACAACCACCATGACCACTCCTTTTTCTGGTATTCCAACATAGCCATTATGAATACCTCTGAGCCTACATAATTTGATACATGGAGTTACAGAACAGTCAGTGCCCTGTGATAGTCGCGTGATCAGGGAAACTGACATCCACAATGCGTTGTAGGTTTTGTGACTTTGAATTCCAGAAAGGTGGACAGTATGGGAGACATTTGCGAACCAAACATTCAGAGTCCGCTACCGCAGCAAATCGTCATGATCCAGTCGAGGAATACCACGAGCAGCGACTTCCGACAAACAGCTCGGTATCCGTGAGAACGACAGCCTCGCACAAACGAACACGCCCTGTTTCCCCGGCCTCCAAAGATATTCCCATCAAACCCGTAAAGCGACCCCGGGAGACCGCGGTGTTGTTGCGTACCTCCTTGGGTCAGTCTTCGAAGGGTTTGGAATTTACGACTGCGAGTGTGGAAGTAGGGGACGGTATGAGGCTGGAAGTAGGGGACGGTATGAGGCTGGAAGTACAGGATGGTATGAGGCTGGACGTAGGGGACGGTATGAGGCTGGAAAATATCTGCGGAACAACTTACTATGCACAGCACTCTGACTTGTGAAATCTACAATTAGATCCCAATTGTCCTGTCCGGCATCCGCAGAAGTCTCCGCCACTTACACAATGTCTGCCAACAGAGTATGAAGCTGGAAAGGTCATTGCGACAAGACCATTGAACGATCTGAGACGGCTTCAATTCAATCCGATATCGCCCTTCCAGAATGCGTACGAATACAAGCTTGCCAGATTCTTCCATGAGAGTAAGACCTCATTAACAAATATTGATCGTTTTTTTAAGCAAAATCTGCTACCACCTGGTCTTTCCGAGGGTCATGGAGTCCATTTTCAGTCAGGATATACATGGAGAAATAAAATGCGTCAAATGATTGACCAACCTGAGTGGCAGAAAGGAACAGTTGACTTTCACCTCCAAAAGGGCTGTGCATTCTATTATAGGGACCTTGAGGATACGTTACGATATCTACTTCAGCAACGTGCCTATGCTGAATATCTAGTTTTCGCGCCGATTCATGAATTCGATGAGGAAGGTAACCGGGTATATACAGACATGAATACCGGTGATTGGTGGTGGAGAACGCAGGTATAGAACTTTTCCAGGGGATCCAAGAGCAGGTGCTGATGATATTGTAGAAGACGCTGCCGATTGGGTCATCGCTGGTACCTGTGCTTCTCACGTCAGATCAAACTTGCCTCACGAATTTTTCTGGGGACAAGAAATTATGGCCCTTGTTTATGAGTATTGGCAATATTCGCGCAGAAATTCGCAATCAGCCATCAGCACAAGCATGGATCCTGATGGGCCTTTTCCCGGTCGGCCCCAAGCGGAACAACAAAATTCCAGGTTTCTCGATAAAAGAGCAGGAGTATGATGCGCTTAGAGTACAACACCAGATAGTTGCACATATCCTATTGCCCTTGATACGGGTATTCAAAGTATGTATGTGATCGTGGACGGGGTCATGAGGGTCTTGTACTAATAACTTTCATAGGCAGGTGGGACGGACATCCTCTGTGGAGACGGCAAGGTTAGGAAGTGCATACCAATTCTCTCCGCTTGGCTTGCCGACCATATGGAAAATGTCAATATCCATGGTATTAAGACCAATCGCTGCCCCGTGTGTATTGCAAGTCCACAGGAACTTGGAATTCTCCCAAAGAAACCACTCGCCTTGCACAATCACGCAGATTATGAGAGGCTGTATCAAGCCGGAGATCTAGAAAGGTATGTAGCCGATGACGATATGACTACGGTATGGTTAACATCTGGGTAGGTTGCGTGATGCTGGAATAAAGCCTTTCGAAAACGCCCTGTGGATACAGCTGCGAGTTCTAGGTATCCAGCCACCACACATAGTCCGCGGTGATATACTTCACAACATTCTTCTGGGGATGCTAAAGCATATGATGGGCTGGATAGAGCAATTTCTTAGCAAACACCAGCGCTTGGAGGTATTCGATAGGATATGGGAACAGACTCCAGCATATCCAGGGTATCGACCACCTAGAAAGAGATATCGGCAGGTTACGATGTGGAGTGGTACGGAAATGCGAGGAGTTAATCATGTGATTTTAGCTTGCTTTACAGCAGCGCTACATGATCCAATAACAGACGCCCCAAGTCTCTCAGCAGGAGCTAAAGCCGACAGCAAGAGAGCGATCCGTTGTGTACGATATCTGACGGATTTCTGCCTTATGGCACAATATCGGAGTCATACGCCACAGACGATAGGTTATATGGATCAATACCTCCGGAAATTCCATGATAACCTAAATGTCTTCAGTGAGTTTCGGGCTACAAAAAAGGATCATCGAGATGCAAAGGAGGCTTCAAGGGAGCTGGCAGTTGATCAACTTGAGGCCCGTCAAGCTAAACTAGATGAATATTTCGAACTTAGTGCCACAAAACGAAAGAAAATAGCTACTGAAGAACGACAGGAGAGACAACAGGTGGTTCAAGACATTCTGTCACAGGCTGATTTTAATTTTCCGAAGATGCATCTGCTATCCCACTATGGTATGCAAATCAGAGATTTCGGAAGTCTCCCTCAGTACTCCACGGAGATTACAGAAGTTCTACATAAGCCATTGAAAGATGCTTATCGAAGGTCTAATCGTGTGAATGCCGCCGAGCAAATACTGGATGTCATTACAGTTGAACATGCATTGCGAATGAGGGAATTGAACATGGAGGTATGGAGTCGTGGGTATGACTTTGGTCGCGAAATTCTTGGTGTCATCAGGAAGCGGGGTGCTGAGGACTTTGAGAAGGCAGTGGTAGATGCGGAGAAACTGCAAAGTCCAATATTAGGAGGTAAACAAGCTTCAGATAGTCCGGAAGGGACTCCTATGCAGACACTTGCAACGAGGCTGGTTCTTGCACAGCTTCCAGAGTGCTTTTACCAATACTTGAGGTTGAACATGGGTGGCAGAGAGGCAGCTATAAATGTGGAAGAGGTCGCACGTTTCCCGACGCACTATTATACGCAGCTATCTATCGGGGTACAAGAATTCCAGGGCGAAGGTAGGAAGACGCATAATGTCCGGTGGACAGCAGGGCAGGTATTTCGCAACCAAGGTCAGTCTAGGGAGGATTGGGTATGGGTGCGACGGAGGGCACGTTCAGAGTCTCCAAGAGGTAATTTGGATGGAAAGATTGTCGGCAAACTAGAAGGGCTTTTCAGCGTGCGGGATAATATGAACAGGCTCCATGAAGTAGCGCTGGTATCGTTACTTCGAGTGCGAGGTTCCAGTACACCAGGTGGGGATGAGGGAATGGTTCGCATGGAGCGGCGGGGGGATGGGAAGGGTATGAATATAGTAAGAATTACGGATATTGAAGGAATGGCGCATTTGATCGGGTTAAGGGAAGAAAATATGTGGTTGGTAAATAATAGGATTGATTTGAATACGTGGAATGAGTTATATGGGGAATGAGGTGATATCGGTGTCTAGATCAAGAATTGGAATTGTATAATAATAATATAATGAGTCAAATAGCTAGCTAAAAGTGAGGGCGGTAAAGGTCTACTGGCGGCTATTTCTTATGTCGGAGGTATACGGTATTATAGTAAACTAAGACAGAGTTGTTAGAGGACGTATGAAGACCAACATGGAGTTATAAAGGTGAAATAGAAGATGCTAGTACTTGTAGTGATAGAGAAAGGAAAAGAGAAAGATATAGAAAGGCATCTGGATGGTAAGGGGCAGGAAAAGTATGCATATGATGTATAGGATAAAATAGGTCGGCAGAGAATCTGAAAAGGGGTGTCCGGACGCTGGGGATAGGAGTAGTACGTGTATGATACCTGGGAGGTAATAGGTCAGAAAGGTATCTACAGGACGCCATAAAAGTCAATAATGACGTGTGGAAAAGCATGGGCGTCCAGGCGCCTCTGCAGGGCGTTGTAACGTCATAAATTTCTTGCTGATGTGACTGAATTTGGCCAGGGAGAAGGTCCATAAAGGTGGGTTCAAAGAGCGAGATATAGAAAATATAGTAGATTTTTATTAAGATAGAGAGATCAAGCTTATAAGTATGAGATGAGATCTCTTAGATAATTTGAAATTTACTAAGTTTCTTGATATCTAGCTTTATTCAGTGGCGAGTCATCTTAACATACTAGTGGAGGAGCCATACTTTATCACTGATGTCCAACCTAGGTAGGGGAATGTGGGACTTATTGGCTTGTTCCTTGAAAGTTGGCTGGATCTAGATCATTTTGGATCTAAGATGAGCATCAAGTTTTACAAGATAGTCTACATATTCCTTGATTATTGAAGGTACTAAGAGTTTTATTACAGGATTCTAGTTAATTTGGTAGCGAAAATTTTCGCTGTACATGGCCTAGAATGGGGTAATACTGAGAGTCAAGGACAGGGTATTATTATATATGAATTTAGCTATAGTAAGGAGCTTGGCCCAGTTGTCTTATTAGTAGTTACAGTAAGTACATAAGTACTGTTCTATAATTATATTAATTCTCTTAGTCTAGCTATCAGTCTGGGGGTGGAAAGTAGTAGAAACCTTTTACTGAATACTGATAAGCAAGGTTAAGAATTAAAAAAATTCATAGATAAATTAGGTGCTATATTCAGAAATGATTAAATTAGGAATTTTATAAAGTTGGAAAATATTATCAAAGAAGAGCTTAGCAATCTACTTGGAGTTGACATCAGTTATAGTAGGAATATAGTGAGCTATCTTAGAACGTTGGTCAACTACTATAAGTAAGGCGTCAAATCCATTAGATGTAGAGAGTCCTATGATAAGGTTAAGGGAAATAGATAACTATTTCCGAAAGTAGACTTGTAGGGGCTTAAAGAGGCTATAGGGGGCATAGTGAGTAGGTTTGATCCATATATAGATATTATAGTTGTGGATATATTAGGTGATGGTTTGCTATATTTTAGACTACCAGTAGTCTTATAATACAAGCTCATAGGTTATGACTTAGTCTAGATATCTAGTAGTTAGATAATTATGGCAGTTATAGAGGATACGAAAGTAAATTTTAGGGGTGTTCAATATATAAATGAAGGTATTGACAAGTAATAATCCTTAATTTGAGATTTTACATTTAGATAAAGGAACTATAAAGTATTTCTTAGTATTAGTTTTAAGGGTATAGATGATCTTCGAAGTATGTTTATTAGCTTGGAGTGTAGTAAGGATATCCTTATTATTAGCAATAGAGGCAGCAGAGAGGGAAAATCTTTTAGGAGGTATAAGGGCTTATATTGGGCGATCACATTCATCTCCCTCTTCAAGGAGATCTTCAGATTGTCTTATTAGTCCATCAACCTTTATATTCTAGCTACTGGGCCAGAAAATAATCTTAAAGTCATATTGGGCTAATTCTTATATCTATCATACTTGCCACCAAGAAAAGAGAGCTTTAGAGGTAAATATTTGTAGATTGTTATAGTTAGTAATAATAGTAAAGGGGTGTAGGAGTTGGTAAAGGTAGATATGCTATTTTTTAAGGGCCAGGATAATTATGAAAAGTTTTTTATCATCAATTCTATAGTTGCATTCAGTAGGGGATATTTTCTTAGAGATAAAGGCAACAGGGTGAAGTATAAGTTTCTCGTTTTCTAGGTACTTCTGTGAGAGTATTACAGAAATAATGTAGTCTGAAGAATCGGTTTCTATAAGGGTTTTAAGATTAGGATTAAAGTATTGAAAGATGGGGGTAGAGGTAAAAGCCTTTTTGAAAAGGCTAAAAACCTCCTCATATATAGTATTCCAAGTATAGGGGATATACTTCTAGAGTAGGTTAAAGAGGAGCTAGTAGAGGTATGAGTATTAATTGATGAAGTACTAGTAGAAGTTAGCAAATCTGAGGAAACAGTGAATATCTTTCACTAATTTTAAGATTTCCTAGTTGAGAACAGTATTGACTTTCTTGGAGTTCATCTCTAAGCCTTGTTTAGAGATAATAAAACCAAGAAATATTATTTTATTGATAGAGAATTCACATTTCTCTTGTTTAATAAATAGTCTAGCCTTTTTCAGCTTTTGTAGAACTTTCTATACCTATTCTTTATACTCTGGTAAGGATTTTGAGTAGATCAGGATATCATCTATATAGCAAATACAAAAGATATCAAGGTATTCTTAGAGTATATCATTCATAAATCTTTAAGCTATAGTTGAGGTATTAGTTAATCCAAAAAGTATAATGAGAAATTCAAAAAGTCTATAGTGGGTTCTGAAAGTGGTCTTCTATTTGTTACCTTCCTTAATTCGGATCTAGTTGAAGTAGGCTCGGAGGTCGAGATGGGTAAAGTATTTATAGCTATGAATTTGATGAAAAGTTTCTTTAATTCATAGTAGAGGGTTTCGGTCCTTAATTATAATATTATTAAGGGCCCAGTAATTAATACAAAGATGGAGGGAACTATTTTTTTTCTTGAAGAAGAGGATAGGAGATACTACAGAAGAAGAACTAGCTCAGATAAAGGATTTGGATAGATTTTCATTAATGCATTCCCTAACCTCCTTTAATTCTATATCTGATATAGAATATATTCGTCCAAATAGAGGTTTGACTCTTTCTTAAAGTGGAATTGCATAGTTAATATATTGGTAATAGGGTAAAATTCGAGCTTCCTTTTCAGAGAAAAAGTTCAGATAGTCATAGTGTTCAGGGAGGACAAGTTTGGTAACTAGTTCTAAGTCATCATCATTATTATCTTTTGGAAATGTATAAATTGCAGTAATATATAACCAAGACTTTAGGTCTTTGATAGCTACTCGAAAGGCAGCTCGAAAGATAATCGAGATTTGGAAGGAGTTCAAGATATTTCTAAAAGGTTCTTAATGGGTTGGTATTCGAGTAAATAAGCAATGAGTATAGCAATACCTTGAGACAAAGGTAATAGTATTGCAAGTTTAGTCAATTGAGAGATTATGAAGTTGGAGCTATAGTTTCCCAATAATCAGGATTTCAACTAGCTAGTTTAGTAATGTAAAAGGTTAGAACCTCTAGATACTAGTCGATCATAAGTTTTAGAGTGCAGATATAGGTAATTTGCCCTACTAGAGAGTATTTACTATCAGCAAGTATAAGATTCTCAGATTTTAGCTTTAAGTTCAAAGGCAAATTTATATTCAAGACAAAGTCAAGGTTAATAAACTAGGAGCTTGCTTTCAAGTCTACTATACAAGTAACTGAATGGTTTTTATTAACTAAGTAAGGTAAGATAAGTGCATTCTCAGATCCTAAGTTATAAGTAATGGAAATTATGGAAACGATTAAAGCAGAAGCAAAGCGGCATTGATGAGCAAGTTATCGATGAGTCTTATGAGAAATAATAGACAGAACATAACCAGTTCCTTGGAGATGAACCTCTTCTAAAACAAAAAATGAATTTAGACTAATAAAAGAAATAATATCAGAAGAGATAGTACTAGGAAGTATCCTGGCATTTTTTAAACTACTATCATTATTTGAAAAGGGCACTAGTTTTTTGGCACCTCAAAAAGGGCCTGGAGGCCGGAAGTTGTAATATCTGGTAGAGAAGTAGTATTAGTAGTAGCTAGCTTCTTGCTTTTTATAGAGATAGAGTAATCAGTAGCCCAATAATTAGGTTCTCCACAATACATACAGAGTTTATTATCTTAATGGTATTTATGAATTTCTTCTATAAGGGGACCATGTTTATGAGAAATAGAAAGGTCCATAGGTCTAGGAGCGATTTCAGTAGAGGTTAAAGGGACCGGTTTTGGTATAGAGGATTATTGTCCAGATTCTATAGTCTTAGAAGAGTCTTGTGATTAGAGTAATTTTATACAATTATCCAACTTAATATAAAGTCAGACGAATTCATGAAAATCTTTAGAAGAAGAGTCTTAGTAAAAGAGAGCTGTCCTGAAGCTATAATTAGCTCTATTAGTGAAGAATGAAATTTTTATTTGGTGGTTTAGGTTGAGAATTATAGCATAAGTGATAACTTCGATATAGTAAGCAGAGCAGTCTTTGCTTCTTTACTTAAGAGTAAGGAGCTTTCGCTCTACTATAGCTTTTGCATCCAGATCATTATAGACATTTTTTAATGCTATTGCAAATTTATTATAAGTATTAAAGTCGATAGTTCCTCGAGTTTGATCAAGATATAGTTTGAACTAGTCTGTAGTAGAGCTTATCAGGTAGGAGACTATGTAGGCAATTTTTGCTACATCATTAGTGTAGTATATAGGGTTAGAGGAACAGACTAGTACTAGCTTGGTCATAAATCTAGTAAACTTAGACCTAGTACCATCAAAGTTCTCTAGTTTATGGAGCTTAGGAGTATGAGAGGAGGATTGCATTAGAATAGCTATCTATGGAGTCAAGCTAGGGGTGGTTACTCTATACTTATATCTTCTATTATAGTAGGCCTAACAGTATTCTACCATTGTTGAAGTATTTATTGTAGGAATATTGAAGATAGTCTGTATTCTATGATCGAAGTATATTGCAGCTCTAAAAGCTTCATAGATAGATGAATAAAGGGATATAGGAGTCCTCAGAGGTATAGTAGGGAAAACAGAAGGAGGTGGAGGAGAGGTATTCTGAAAGGTACCTACTAGAGTTTATTATTCGTCATTTTTGGAAGGTAGAGCTATCTAAGTGGAAGATACCATAGTATGTAGAGAGACTATAGGTCATGCAACAAAGTGTTATAAATCGTTCTTGGAGAATTACCTGTGATACAAGTGAAGTATTTTATCCAGTACTCAAATAAACAGTTATACAGATATTATACTCATAAGAGTATTACATGTATGATTGAGATAGTAAGAGACTTAAATGAAATCTGAGTTGACAAATAATAGAGGAGTGGAGTAGTCTGGACTATATGAAAGTAGGGGGTGAATAGAATATTATTTCTAGATATAAGGAGGAGAATAAGTTGTTGTATGAAGAAAGAAATATATAGTAGAAATTAGTCCTTTTTATAGACAATTCACTTTCCTTCTTGAGAGTTATACCACTGGCTAGCACGACTATCAAAGTATTCTAATTCAAGTCATAATAGAAAAATATATAAGTAATACTCAAGAGGTACATTAATAAAGTTCCTAGAGTACAAATTCTTCAACACTAATAAGATGAGGCATAAGAAAACAGTGAATAAAGGTAGTATGAGAGGATTGATTTCTTATTTGAGAGTCGTACCAGTACTGGCATGACTCTTGCAGTTCAAGAGTAGTAAGGTTATTTGACTAGACTATTCTAGTTAATTCCCTAGTTAAGTGAATACTTAGTTAGAACTTCCAGGATGTAGTCAATAGCCAAACTAGTTTAAAATAGGGATTGGGTGTGTAAATGATCAATAAAGGTCAGTTCCAGAGAATTGGGTCTTAGCTAGTGTACTTATACTAGCAAGTATATAGGTTGCTAATATGTAATAGGGGCCGAGGATTAATAAGGGTGAGTTTGTAATAAAAAGATTCTTAATACTAGTATATTATTTGAACTAAAAAATATATACTTATATCTAATATATACTTATAAAAAAAGAAAATAGATAATTATATAATATATACTTATAGTAAGAGAAAATAAGTAATTATAGAATAAAATTAACTAGTAGTAAAAAATATTATAAAATAAGCTTATAAAAATAAGTAGAGTATATAAATAAGTAATATCTAAATAAGTATAGATATAAAGAGGGGTATATTAAGAAGAGAAAAAACTAGAAAGTTAGTAATCTTAGGTTAAATATATAGACTCTTATATTAAATTTCTAGACAATTATGAATTTAGAAGAAGAAGCTATTATTTTTAGTTATTATTATAGTATATAATTCTATATATTATTTCTAAAGAAGAAATTTTGTAGGCTAAACTCTTATATAGTTAGTAATTTCCTATCAATAAATATTTTTTAGTAGTATAATATATTTTTCAATATAAGTATATATTTAGTAACTAAATAAAAACAATATATAAGAGTAATAAATATATACTTATAATCAATATATATTTATATTTAATATATTTAAATCTAGAGTCCTTTATAAAACTAGAGCTATATATTATTTTTCTAAATATTCTTAGAATAAACTAGATATAATAGCAATTATACTTTTAAGAAGTTATAAGCTAAAGATAGATATCTTAGCTAATATCATTATATATAAGAGAGGAAAAAAGAAAAGTTAAATACTATAAAAAGTAGTAAAAGATACCTAGCTACTATAAAAATACAATCTGTACTATATTAGATATATTTATAGTAATAAAGAATTAAATCTAAAAACTATCAATAAGAATAAAAAACTAGATTTAAAAACTACTAGAAAAAATAATCAACTTTATACTTTAGAATAAGTCTTTCTAAATACAAGTACCTTAAAAAACAATCCTAAAAAATAAAAATATCTAGTATAAAATTTAAATTAATTGCTAGTAGAAAAATGAACAATAAAATTTATCAAATTGCCTTAAGAATAATTACTATCCCCCAACACTTAAAAGTAAACTAAATCCCAAAAAATAAATTCCTGAGAATAAAATATCTCCCAAGAAATAAATTCTGTATGAAACCCCATTATGCTCAGAAGCATCCTACAAATCACCAATAGGCTCCTCACCAACAATTCAAGCCCCTTCCCCGTGTTATAAATGATCTCCATCGACCCGGCTTCCCCCTCCCCACGGTCAAACCTCCGAAATTCACATTCTAGAGCAGTATTGGATGTTATTATGCTGAGAACTGCACAGCGAAAGGGCTGTGTCATGAAGACCTGCTCGGCGTATTAGGCAAGTTTGATGCGGAGGGACTCTCAAGAGGGGGATTTACCGCATTTACCGGAGGTGTGTTCACCAACAAGGAGTACGCATGATCAGCCAATAAGGTGGTTTGTGGAGGCAAGTATGAAGTCGGGGCGGACTCTTGGTTTACAGAAGCCACGGAGGAGAGTGTTGCGATTATCTACCCAAGTAGGATAGGTTGACCGGTGTCGGTGTTAGTAGAGTAATCCGCTCCAGCCTGCACTATGCCATTCGCCACTTCACAAAACCACTTAACAAATTTTGACATCAGATACCTTGGCACCAAACACTTCCAATCTCCCTCATGCGAATCCCAAACAACGTCTACCCTCTCAGTCGCTAGGCGTTTCAAGACCAGGTCTGCAGCCTCCTCATTCGATATCAACTTGTGCCCCAAAAGAAACTCTAGAAAGCCCTCATCCGTGACCCAATGACCATCCAGGTCATCCCTAAGAAGCGCGCACACATCGCTGGCAAGTCATCGGCGTTTTTCAGTGCTGCTGGATTTCTGGACCCGGTCGGAACCTGGAGTGGGGAGCTGGGTAGTTGGCCATCGATAGGCAAAGCGTAAGCTTTGTGCTTGATGGAAGTGGAATAATAGGGAGTAGTCGTGGGGAAGGTGTTGAAGACGGGGGTGGAGGTGGAGTCCATTTGTGTGGTGGGGTCGCGGGATTAGATGTAATCTGAGTAGTGCTTTTGGGGGGCACTTGAGGCTATGTCGGCTAAGGACCCGCCTATTGGGGGGGTAAGAGAGACTCACTTTGGATCAAAGAACTTCTGATTTATTGTTTGTTCCCTTGGGGATTGATTGACTGCAAGATGCGTTCAGAAAAAGGTATCGTGAAGGACGACAGAAGCAAACGGCAGCTACCTCCAGGAGGTCATGTGCTTGAGCGCCTGGTTGCTGCCAAGCGACTCATTTGAAGCTGGTCAAGACAATGGTGCCTCGTACTAGCCGTACCCAGGTTAATATACCAGACTAAAGGAGTTTTTTTAAAAAAAAAAAAAAATGTGGAAGTAGAGTTGTGTAACGTACACAGTAAAGTAAGTACAGTGTTAACTTGAGCAAGCTGTGGCGATAGTATCATGCCAAGACCCTGCTAAAACTTAGCCAGTCACAAACTCAAAGGCCGGCTTAGTCAGAAGACTTCCGGTGATATGTAGAACAATATATATGTGACTAACTAGACCACATACAAACCTTTCCAAACACACAGAAGCACACCCGTGTAATTAAATTCCACAGCTGTGATGGATCAACTACCTACACCAA
This sequence comes from Tirmania nivea, assembly GCA_015179035.1. Classification (NCBI taxonomy): domain Eukaryota; kingdom Fungi; phylum Ascomycota; class Pezizomycetes; order Pezizales; family Pezizaceae; genus Tirmania; species Tirmania nivea. The sequence goes on along the minus strand of WHUY01000100.1, from coordinate 3,414 downwards.
CATCACCAACTGCGCATTCCCCGCTTCCCCACCTCCCAGAGCTTCAGTCCGCTCCGACCATCCCCACCGTGCCCTTAAACTCTACCCCTTATAAGCGCAAAGCTGCTCTAACCGGTTTGCACCAACCAATCAATGGTAATGTTTCTGCTGGCAAGCGACGCCGCGCGAATGCTGTCACGACTCTCATCCAGCAAGAACTGGCTGGCGCGCAGCACACATGCCTTGATTTTGTCGAACGCTTCCTGTTTCCCGCATCACCGAATACCGCAACTACTGTATACGCCGAACAAATACTCTCAGCAATTATTGCCACCTCTGAGCGATCAGAGTCCCAAGCCGGAGCTGCTGTGCATGGCATACGGTGTCGCAAATTGGACCAAAAGCATTTGTATGTCTGTTATCCACCAGCATACACAAACAAAGAGTTTCCGGAGTGGTTCTGTCGATTCGCAAATGCCATGCAACAACAAAATGCCATACAACAACAAAATCCCATACAACAACAAAATCCCATACAACAGCATACCTCCCCGTCGCTGACCGGTTCCTCCTCCACATGTCTCTCCACCAAGGCGAAATTGGAGTGGTGTGTCGTCAAAGACAAGCCCCTACGAGGCACCCACAACAACGACGCCCGACCCGACTTTGTTCTCACTTGTGGAGAAGTACCTCTCGAATGGCGCTCTATTCTCATGGTTGGTGAGCACCAGTCAACAGGAAGCAATGCTAGTGAATCTTTCACCCAACTAGCCTCCTATGCTGAGCAAGTTTTTATTGCCCAACCCTTCCGTGTATTTGTCTTTGGCGTTTTAACCTCCAATGCTGGTCCGCATCTCACATTCTGGAGGTTTGATCGTTCTGGAGCCATTGGTTCTGAAACCTTGAATTACTGTAGATCAGACTCCGGCCTGCTTACCGTTGTCACGGCATTGGTTTCAATTTCACAAATGGACGCTCGGCGCATGGGGTTCCATGTCGACAGTATCTCATGGGGCGACGAACACGCATACCCGTTGGACCTCAAATCGGACATCACCATCAAGACGTTTAAACCAATACTTGGAAACTCCAGCATCAAGATGTTCAAACCAATACTTGGAAATTCTTTAGTCACCGATGACCCATCGTCAGAAGTAGCAGTCTTATTGAAAGAACTGGTTTTCCTCACCCCTGGTATTGTCACACGCGGGACCCGTATATGGACCGGTAGTTATACCCCAACCCCCTCCCCATAGCTCTAACTGCTTGGATTTATTTTCTAACCAAAAACAATAGGAGCATTATCTAGTGGGGAAGCCATTGTAATCAAATACAGCTGGAGCAACACCAACCGTGCCTTCGAAGGCGATCTCTACCAGCTTGCCTCTGAAAAACGAGTGATCGGGGTGGCGACCATACTTAATTGTAGCACTTTTGAAAATGTCCTCACCCATCTCCATGCTGGGGGATCTCCTGCCGCAGATTCCAATTTCAGGGACCCCCACGCTTACCAAATCCACATGCAACGCCAAAATCGAGTCCTATCCCGCCTGGTGATTTCGCCCACTGGCAAGCCGCTTAGGGATGAAACATTATCCCCCCTCCAGGTTGCAGAAGGGTTGTTGGCTGGGCTAATTGGGCATGCATCCCTCTTTTTTCAGGGGGGCATTCTGCATAGAGATATTTCTCCGAATAATATGATAATCATTGATGATAGTTTGCCGCAGCTTACTTTAGATTCTTCGCCCGTGCCGACCACTAGTGACCCATTCGCCTGGATTTGGCCCCGTGACACACCCCTTCGAGGGTGTCTGATCGATTTAGATTATGCAATTGATGCATCGGCTCAGCCTTCTGGTGCTCTCGACCGGACTGGTACATATCCTTTCATTGCTATCCAGGTTTTACGTGGCAGGGAACGCCATCGGTACAGACATGATTTGGAATCTTTCTTGTACGTCCTACTCTGGGTATGCTGCTACCCTGTCGTTGCTGGCTCTGCAAATATCCTTAGCCCCTTTGATTCCATTTGGCCGGCGTTAGACCCTCTTAGCAAATGGCATGATGGGGATGAATTCTCAGTTGCCAGCCACAAGATTGCCCATGTGATCGACGACTCCATGTTGTTTGGCTTGCTCCTGGAGCGGTTCCGCCCTGGGTTTGAACGCTTTAAGAGGGTTGCCAGGGAAATTCGGATGACATTGTGGAGGCTACCAGGTCTTAATAGATGCGGATTATCTGATGAGGGCAAACCCTCTGAAGGCCGGGGCGATGAGTACGAGGAGCAGGGGGGGGGGGGAAGAGAGTGGCTATTGCCTGAGGAGGTACGGTTGGGTGTTTCGAACAAGGATGCGTTTCAAGAGGTGAAGAAGTCAATGCAATGGCTGGTTGCTACATTGAAGGACTAACCTATATGTAGCCGCCATATATGCGGCTCTATTCATCAAGTTGGATTATAGGCGAGAGAGGGAGCCAAATAAGCGTATGTATATAGTACACTACTAATACTACATTATATACATTCTGTTTTTGTGCATTTGCTGGGGTTTTGGGTTGTAACGGTAGGTAGTGTCTGAAGCCGTATCATACTGGTTATTTTGTCGCTCTGAGAGGAGGTCCATGATTTCGGCGCTCCTGGCCGGATGTTTGTGCAAAGACATGTGATCGTTGATGAGACCGCAGATTGGGAGTCCGATAGGATTGCGACTAATGGGGATCCCAGTGCACTCCAGGGCCATGGCTATGACTTTTCGTTCTGCGCCTGCGACACTGGCTTCCATTCTTATGTAGGAGTGTGCGGCAGCAGCCGCGGTGAGCACGGGTGCACAGCAGATCTGTAGTAATATGCCTACTGAAGCGGATGGAAATATGCGAAGTGGACAATAGAACTCAGAGTATAATAATGCGAGTGAGAACGAGGCGAATTGCAGACTTGCTTAATTCTCGATACAATACAGCCCTAGCAGTCGGTCTTCTTTGGTCGCTCTCTCCCCTTTGCTCTCTATCTAACGTCTTGTATATACCTATATAGTCCTTAGCTCTCCTTCTTGCCCTTGCCTTGCAATATTTCTCGCCCAAGAAACTTTGCAGCCCCTGCTGCCCCCTCCGTCCAGTCTCCCCCACACTCGCATAGCTTCCGCTACATGAGTATTGCCTGTACCATTGCCCCTTGCCCCCCCCGGTACATCCCTTGATCACCTCGCCTCTTCCCGCCACATTACACATGACAAGAAACCCCTCTACCAGGCGCTAGATTTGAGACCTGGTAAGCTATGCCAATCCCCTCCGACCTGATAGCACTTATGGCCTACTGCCGGGAAATTGTTGACATCTTCATGGCTACTCATGCCGTGGAGGCACAATTGGGCACAAACCTCCAGAATATATAACTCCAACTGGGGTCTACTAACAACGAGATTACCGCTTTGCTATTAC